>WEKY01002711.1:22407-71358 GCA_013390045.1 Picathartes gymnocephalus
TTGCTATCTCAAATCCACTAGGAGCTGCCTCCATATGTGCCAAGCTTGGACTTGATTCATTCTTTCATTCTTTTATACATCTATTTAAAGAGCTTTTAAACTTTCATTTGAAAATAACGTTTCTCTTGAAGTGACTTTAGGAGAGTTCCGTAGATTCACTGAGGGAGAGCATTTAGATGGAGTAATTTGCTGAATTCTTCTTGAACAAATTTAAGAAAGGAATGTACACTGAGGATTTGGAATGAATTTGAGATTGATTCTATCAGGCTTGCTGTGGGATTTCCACTAGCGATTCTCCATAGAAGGAGAGGAAGATCAGAAAGAGCAGATGTTGGCACAGACTGCTAGGACAAATCTTGACATTCAGAAGAGAGGGGTGGTGGGTTAGAGTGTGAAACTTGGTGAGAATTGACAGTCACATTGATAAAGAAGGGCAGGATTGAGAAACCGGAAGGATTTTTGAGGTTGGTGATGCCGATGGAGANGATGTATCACTGAAAAATAAGGTAGTGCATTCCAGAGTTTAATTAGGTATCATTCAGAAAGATATTTCCCGTATCAGATTTGGATTTCTTGGCTCTGAATTCTGTTGAGGTGATTCTTTGGTTACAAGGAAGAGAATTGGGAGTGCTTCACCCATTTTATGTAATGCATTATTATTCTTTGTCCTTTCATTCACTGCTCTTGAGAAGTTACTTAGTCCCTCATCTAACAGCCCCTGTTTCTAGAACTCATAGTACTGGTTGTTGATGGCTGCAGATTACGATGAAGGACTCAAACTGGGCAGGAAATGGGTGGAGACACTGAGTCCAGACCACAAAGTGCTGCTCAGCTGTGACAGCTGAGAGCAGCCGCCATGAAGGAGCAGCCATCTTCTGCAACATCTCCCATTACAAAATTCATGGGGTGTCATGGTTATTATCTGCCATTATACCCACTTGTTGGGCTTGATTCTACCAGGACTGTCTTAAGCATACTGTTGTTACAGCTGTATTATTTGAACTGACAGAGTACACATAAACCACAAGGTTCCAACAACTTTTTGTGCTTAGTTTTCCTCATTAACAAAAGATCTATATCCAAAGAATAAATGTATGTATATGTTCCCTGCAGTTTTCATTTTCTCCTGATTACTTTGATAGGAGAGATATACAACATCTACAGTATAGTAGAAGTGAAAACCAGCTACAAAGGCACATTTTTTGACAGATTTGTTGAAAACAAGCAATACTGTACATTTTCAAATAGTTTTTTTTCTGATTTCTACACCAACTGGTTGAAAATTTCTAAAAACAACCACTTTTTTTAAACAGACATTTTAATTTGAATACAGTGTGTGAATATTTCCATTCCTTCTCTTTTTACTGTTGCTAACAAATGGCCAGATGAACTCCATGACCTGTAACACATTCATCTTTGAAAACACAGTTACGTCTACATACAGCTGCTACTGTTCCAAATCACAGGGAGGTTCGGGTTAATTTTATCTTCTCAGAAGTTGCTACTTCAGTTTTAGTTTAAACTTTTTCTCCTCAGTTTATTTCTATCTAAACAACACATTTTTTTACACCTGTTCAATAACAAAGTCTTCAATTTGAGCTAGATTTGCGCTTCTAAGTAAATCTTAATGCGTGCTTCCCTGTGCTTAACTAATAATGAGGTTGGATAAGAGTAATGGCTACTAGAATTGCGACACTGAAGGCATTCATTAGCATTGGCAATCAGCACTCTTGTATGGAAGCTTTATGCGAATGGTTGATCAGCCCTTTATAGTTCAGCCTCGAGACCGCCTGTCTTCCAGCAGGAACGAGCCCACTAGGAAAGGCCACCAGGTGAGGTTTCCATGGCAGCAGTCATCCCTTTGCTGCTCCCGTGTGTAGTACAGACAATGCTGGAGCAGTCAGTGTGTCACTGCTCAGTGGAGAGAAGGCTAATACTACTCCACCCCAGCGTACCCAGCAGCGTGGTGCAGCTCCCTTTTAGAAGGCTCAGGTGCGTTTGTGACTGTTGTTTCCAGAGCGATGCTCTGTCCCTCCTTTGCTCGGAGCAGGAGTTCTGACTAACGCTTTTCACTGCACTATCAGCCACCTTATGTCTGTGGGGTAGTTTTCAGGTACTACAACAGCACCTCACTACTCCCCTCCCTGGGAAACAGAATGACTTTTTAATACCCTTTCTGAAAACACTTATGCCAGCAGACACACAATTCAAAATTAATCTATTGTACTGATGCAAAGGATATTAAAAAAACTTCTCTGTTTATACAGAAAATGTACAGAAATAAACAAAAAACACACTTTGCAGCTCCTTAACTTTAGGTAAACTACCATTACTGTCCATTTGTTTCATGTAGCTAACAAGCTGGAACGGATCAAGCTCTAGTAGGATCAAATCTAGAGCCTGAATCCTTACAATATGAAACACAGTCACCAAAAAGGAGAGTAATCCACCACACAGGCAATTCATAGACAACTTTTTTTCCCCCATATAGTTCTACTCAGAACTTCAAGTCAACAATATCATGCAATTCCTATAGCCAATAATTAAGCCAGATATAGTGTCTGATGCTCCTTCAAAAAAGATAACTGGCTAATACTCTATTTTGAGAAAATTTCTACTTTTGGGCAAGGCAGGAGCAATCTTCTGGCCACACAAGACACAATATTTTTCAGTAATTAAGAAAAAGCTGGTTTATTACCATCTTTTGAAAATAGTAAGATGGTAGGCAAATTGCATCAGATGTACAGCAATGAGAGGATCTCTCATACTGGTTTGTCAGCATTGATAAAGGACTTAATAAAAAATTTGTGTGTGAAACCTGTCTGCACCAAATTGGTGGTCACCCCGGGGATAGGCAAACAACAGCTACACTGAAGGCACGAGCAGCATCACCATGCAGGGAGTGGGATCCAGTGCTGGGCAGCAGGGAGCAGAGTGTGTGACCTGTCCGCAAAGCCTCAACTAACCACAGATTGCTGACATCCAAGAGCTCATCAGTGACTCATTGGTGGGATTTAGAAAATACTTCCTCTTTCTAGCATAAATGTGTTCTAGTAAAAGCTACTTCTGCTTGGCTACATAGGTGCCATTTAGAAGGTGCCTTGAAAAGTCCCTCTCTAAAGGTACTTTATAATCCTGGGAAGTTTGATCACACCAGAGAAAATAAGTGAAAAAAAGACTGGCTCTTTTTCAGTCTCTTTCCTTGGAGCTTGTTTTTCACAGAATGATCATTAGAAAAAAAAAGCAAATGACAACTGAAAAAAGAAAATGAAACTGAAAACTGTTAGGCAAAAATAGGCATTCCCTGCTAAGCCAACCTGGTAGTAGGGGACATCCCACTACCTTCTACCCAACTGTCTCCTCTTTATCTTTCATCAAAAGGAACATGGTGTCCCCTGTTACCATGGGTTACACAGGAACACTTCATTTTTTCATAGATAATTTTATCTTGTCAGGTTAACTCTATCACAGAAGAATACTGGGAAAAATAACTGTAAAGTGCCAAGATAATTTCCCATATGTGAACTGATTTGGAGAAAAGGGGTTTAATTGCATTTAGATCATGCAGATTAATTTACTGACACATGTAGTTTCACAAGTGAAGTGTCCAACTGTTAAGGGTTTGGCTGTAAAAGCTTTTCCAAGGAGGAGGCAAGCTATGACAACCATGTACATTTCCAGGGTGATTGTTAAACAGGGATTCGGTGCTCCCTGTGTGACAGAATTTTGTGGTAACAGTTTTGTGTGGACTTCTCTGTCTCTGCCCTTTAGGAATCTTTGACTATTGATCTAGTAATCAAAAATCTTCCTTAAACAAATATAAACATCAGCAAGTGAAGCAAATCATGTGGACATGGAAATCCCCATTTATAACAGTCTATGCAGCTGCTCTAACTGTGCTTCACTGTAAGTCTTTCTCTCAAAGTTCCAGGTCAGAAAGGAAGAGATTTACATTCTTGAAAACAGCCCAACAGAGCCCCAGCCTGCCTTCACTGAGCACTTTACCCAGTTAGCCTCTGAGATGTTTGTTAGTTGTTTGCCAGTATTTGCTTTCCTTAACTTCCACCTACTGGAATGTATGGACTCTCTCTCCTCCCTCTGATTTCACCACTCACCGTATCAGATCTCAACACAAAAGCGATCCCATCAGAGGATACAGGTGTCCACTGCAGCCACACACAGCAGAACCACACACCTGGAGTGCTTCTTCAGGGTGCACTTCAGTAAAGCTGATAGTCTGTCTCTTGAGTTAGTGTAGCAACAATGTCCTCTGTAGCAGAATGCTAAAAGTCTCTGTGTCACCAGCAAACCACCATCAGTCCTTTACTGTATATTGGCTGTGGAGCTGGGCACTACTTTTGAGGTGTGTTTTTGCTTGGTCTTTTTAAAAAAATATTTAAACTACCTAGAGAAAAGTTACTAGATTCCAAATTATAGCAGGTAACTGAAAGAAAAGGAGGACCAAGCTAAAACAGAGTTGTTGAAGAAGTTATTCTCTCAAAGAGAATCTAAACCATGTGCTTCTGGCAAACCCCAAAACTGATTACTATGTGTAGTGAGGAAAAGCAAAAGAAACACACAAATGTGTATGAAGTGAAAGTAGGATACTGCAGAAAGCAGAAAGAGATGGTAGGAGAGTGTGTAGAACCATGAATGCTCTTAGGATAAAGAACCTGCTTGGAACAGAGGCTGCTGCAGTTTCCAGCTTTGGCATGAAACAGGGGTTTCCTCAGAAATATAAATGCAGCAAGGAAATACCTGCCTACATCAGAAATGAAAACTGGCCAACTACTCATAATAAATTGAAAGCAAAGCAGTAAGAATGTGGGAAATCAGTCACAGTTTCATCATTTGCGATGTCTGTTCGGGATGGATGTCATCCAGATGCTCTAGTTCAGCTGCAGCTTGGAGGCCTTTCAAATAATTGCTTTTGGGGTTACAGTAGATAAGCCTACAGGCCAAGCTACTTTTGTAAAACAGAGCTCTAAGAGTCAGTGCTTGTTACTTTTGTTTTGTTTCAGGGTGTGCTGGATTCACCACGTTACAGGAGTGTGGGTATATCCTCTTCTTGAGCACCTCAGCCCAGGTGTCAAAATAATCTTTTTTGCAGCTGTTACTGTAATAATTAACATATTCTACTTGGTGGGAGAAGTCCTGAACAACTACATCTGGGATACGCAAAAATGTGAGTATTGTTTTAGGAATATTTTCTCGTGAAATACACCATCAGGACTTGAGTATCTTTCTCTGAAAATGTAGAATGTTTTAAGCTGACTAAAACAAAGGAGAATGACAGAAGTTCCACTGAAACATCTTGCTTGCCTGCCCTTAAAAACAGACGGATGAACAGAATGGCTGCTGGAGAGTCTGATGAGCTATGAATATGTATTCTCTTTTATAACTTACAGTACTAATTTAAGAGCTCTTGGCAATTACCTGAGATGTTTACAACCCACTTATTAGCTGATGAACCCATTAAATGCAGCTAGAATAAAATATCATTCTGTGCAAATGCCATTAATGGTAAGCTTAGACTTAGAAATGAAAATATACTCTTTTAGTATTTTCAAGTATAAGGTATTTTCTCACTGTAAAAATTTATTCAGAGAGAATGAACATGTTCTTGTCAGTGAAATAACAGGAATGAAAGATCACTTTAGTGCAGGGTAAACTTAACTGCAGACTCTACATCATCTATCCTGCCTAGGCCACCCATTGTTGAGGAGAGGAAAAGGGAAAACAAGACAAGCACAAGATTGAAAGTAGGTTCCTTTTATCTATGAAAGATGTTTTTCATTTATCAAAATGAATGAAATAAACAAACAACATTCATAATAGCTGCTGTGGCAAATCACAACTGGAGGGAAATAAATTCACATGGTAGTTTATTGCATACACAACTCTCTTTAAACAAATCCTTCAATACCAGGTAGAATCTAATGATGGAAGCTCAAAGCAGTTTTACTTGCTGTTTGCTCATATTAGCATCCAGGTGTAAAATGCCTTTTTGCTTTTGCTCTAGGACCGTCAATCACTGGTCACAGTGCTCAAGACTGGTATTCAGTCCTCAATTTGATGTCAAATTCACGTTTATTTAACTTCTTTAAGTTAATTCAGGAAAGATGTTTCTAAAAAAGGCAGCTGCAAGAAATAATTTCACTTGACTGAAGTCCTGTATGAAGAGTAATAGTGTGGTAAAGAATCACATATGCTTAGCAAGTCCATGAATAAGTAGATGGTAGAAAATCTCCTACACTATTCCAAAGTATGCATACAAAATCCCAGCTGCTTGTGGCCCGAAGCCCTAGGGGAGCTAACTCAATTGGGTCATTCTCCCAACATCTTTCAAGGTTTACCCTGGCATTATTGTTCTCTCCATCATTTCCTTCACACACATAAGGAATATTGATCCCAAGTCCTTTGTGGCTCAAGCACTTGCAAAACAGAAAATTCCATGAGTCACCTGCTGGTTTGCTGAGCTTGTAACACTTTGCACGAACTTAACCTGAAGCGTGTGGCAGGAGCACCACAAACAGCAGAGATGTAAAATGATGCCAGTCTGTCACCATGCGAGACCTGGGAAAACATTATTTGAAAACTGTGCACTTGAAAGGGGCTTTTGAGCAGTAAGACTGCAAATCAAAATAGTCTGCCATGAGAAGATTTCTGGGGTGAGAAGGGGTTGTTTTTGGGTTTGGAGGTTTTTTATTTGCCTCTGGAGATGCATTAAATAGAACCTCACTACTGACAAAATGATTTGCAGTTAGTTTTTCCAAGTTAAACCACAAACATGGTAGGGAAGGAAAAATTTGCCCTTTGTACAAGCCAGTGTCTGTCCACAATTTTGAGGATATCTGCATTCCTGCCAAACTATTTGATGCATCTGCAGTAGAGTGCTTCATAAGAAAGGAAAGAGCTGCTTTCAAAAAGGCAAATAAAACAGCTTTTAAAATTATTGGAAAAGTTCCATCCAGGAGAAAGCAGAAGACTTAAGACTGGCTCTGGAGCAGCCTTGTAAACTGTCTATAATCTTTTGGTCCTGGCCTCTTGTTTTGGTTGTTAAACCTTCAACTTCAACCATTTCACTGGTTTGCCAGCAACACCCAGGGCCATTGCACTTGGGCTGCTGGCAACGCACAGACCCATTTGTCTCGGTGTTGTTTCTTTCAGCAAGGCAGCTCTGAAGTTGTGCTTTCTAACTACATATGGGTCTTATTGCTTCCCATATTGGAATTCATTAACTATGTTTTAAAAGTGATTTCCAGAGTACTTACCGCCTGTGTGTATATGACACTAGCAGGTGATCTTACTTGTGACTGGATTTTCCTCTCAGCATTCTCAAGCATTGCTTCTTTTTTGCCTTTGGTTATCATAAGTCTTTCTTTTCCAGCATGCAGCAGGCCTGAAAACCTCCAAAAGAAATATTTGTATTTGAGATGTCTGGCAGAGAGGGCTTAGTCAGAAGAACAATACTTTTGTCAGATACCAGTAGTAATTCATTGTCCAGGAACAGGCATATGAAATAGCTGAATGTTTCCATTGCCAGGAAAAACACAGTCTGCTGCCCAGCCCAGGCTTTGCTCAGCATAGAGAAGAGACGAGTCCTGCAGTTAGAATAAGTTCTTTAAGGAGCCCTACACTCAGCTCAGCCCTCGTGATATTACTGAAAGAAATGGCCATTACAAAAAGAGAGAGGCACCCATAAGCGATTGTTTCTCCATTCTTGTACTTTCAAAAAAGGGAGATGTACCTGCAAATAATTAAAAGTCCAACGTGGAAATGGAGAGGGGCTTCAAATTATTGAATTCTGAAACACAATTATTAAAATTTTCTTTCAAAGAAAGTTGGCTGCTTAGATTCAGCTATAGTAACATCTATTTTAGTTTGCTAGTAGGTAAGCAGAGCAGGTGAGGGAACTAAGTGTTCCCAGACCCCTACAGCTGAGCATGCAGCAGGGGGTCAGGCTGATCTGAAAATGTGAGTGAGGGAGGGAGGATTGTGCACTTCATTACTGGACAACCACTGCCATCAGGTGTACAGATGCTCTTTTCCTTCACAGCAGGTAAGGTAACACATTCAAGCAAGTGCAGGAGAAACAACATCGATAAAAGGAAAAGAAAGATTAATGCATTAGAGGAACCTCTCTAAGCAAACCCTTCATTTGTTTTCATTAAGAGATTTTTTAAAGCTGCTCTCCATATGTTTTCAGGTATTGAAGAAGGAAAGGAAAAGCCAAAAGTGGAGTGAACAATAAGAGGCAACACAGTGGATTGTTTATGGCTCCATAGAAGATTTCTCATCCCCAACAGAGTTTGGCCTGGAGAGGAATCTTTCGGAAAGGAGGAAGTTTCACGGGCCCACTTTTCAATGCAAGGATATTTTTGGATTTTATATGGGGGGAAAATGATTTTAGCTAAGAATAACATTAATGTTTCAACCTTCAATTTCTCCATGCTTGCATGTGACATACACATATAAGATGTATATTTGTCTCCAAGGCATTCTCAACGTGCATTTCTTGAATCAAATAAGTCAGTAAACCATTAAGTCATTAGATGTTTTTACTTCTGCCAAGAAGAACAATGAGTCCATTCTCTGTATTGTTTGAGAAAAGCTTAACCAGATAGGTCTAATGCAGGGAAACAAAGCAATCCTATGTATTTTAAATTACAGCATAGAAGTTAATTGCATGAATGTATCTAAAGAAGAGTTCAGTCTGACTGAAATATTAATGTAACACTATGTAACAGCTGCCTTAAATTCATTATGTTAATAATTTTACCATTCCAGTGAAATCTTACTTGCAGTGTTAAGACCTTAAGACCTAAATAAAGATGAAATTATCCTTGCATTTCTGTTTCTTCATGCCGATTCTTGAAATTTTAGATGGATTGATGTCATTTGAATGATACATTTTCAGGTTTTCCGGTGTCAACTGTAGATTATATCATTTCTACATGAGGATATTTCTTCTTATTTTCATAGTAAAATAACAGATCCTACATTTTCAAGTTACAAGTTCATAATAGGTGGGCTGAGCTGTTCGTGTTGTACAAGAGAGAGCATTTAAGTCTTACTTCAGGAAGGCACATAAGCAAATGTTTAAAGTTAAGCATACACCTGTTTGTAGAAGAAATTCAATTGCAAAATACTAGTGATTGTTTAAGTTTGATATGATTCTGTTTAATTATCAGACAATCAAGAAGTAACTCTAGTAGGCAGAAAAAATTGTCTAGAACTAAAATAAAGTGAATAGAATAATTTTTGGCACGAAAATATTTATTAAAAAGTAGCTTTATGATCCAAATATTGGTATCCATACCATATTTGTTCATTAGTGTACTTAGTCATTTGTTTTAACACATGCAGAGCACTTCGAGTATGTATAGTGTTAATGTGGTTTTTTTAGTAACAGGATATCTGCAGGGTTTTAATATGATTTAACAATGTTTCTGCTCTGGAATAACTGGGGAAAACTGATCTCATGCAACTCATTACATACGTCCACAATTCTTTTTAGATGTATTTTTGCACACACTATCATAGGAAACAGCACAAGTTCAACAACAATGTGCTCTTTCGTTTGTTTCCTTCAAAAATAAGGCTCTGTGATGATACTGTCTTTGTCCATCCTCTAGATTATTTTTAACTTGCTGATCACGAGTTGCAAAGATTTCAAATCTAGGCAAATTACTAGAAAGTTCATGGAAATAAGTGGCCAGATAAAGAAGGGGCTCCTCTGATAAACCTACAGAGAGAGAGGACAGGACACACAAAACCAGTAGAATTTGGAAGCATATGGCCACAGCCATGTGGCCTTGCATTAGGGCTATTATGTTCTGCTGCTCCTGAGCTCTCCATTACATGTGCAGGGTGATACTGAAACACGGTTGCTCTATCCACAGATAGTTAGGGCTTCATTGGAAGTGGTAAGATACTTGTTCTTTGCAACAGGCTTTTAAAACTTGGGAAGGGAAGAAGGTATGGATTCAGTCCTGTTTACTGAGCTAGGAACTGTTTAAAGTCACTGCTTCTGAAAGCTGTGGTAGCACATGAAAGTAGTGGTGGACAATGAATGTTCTGGGGGATCTGGCCATACTTTCCAACAGCAGCTACTGTGGCTTAGGGCGGAAAGCCCAAAGCACAAACCCTGTTGACTTTTTGTCACATGAAGAATTTGCATAACCTATTCTCTGCTGTTAAGTCTAGGACAGTTTTTTTGTTTGTTCTTTTTTTTTTTTTCCACAAGTATTGTTTCCCTCACAGAATTCAGGAATTCATTCTGATGTGAAGAATGTGTTAAATAAAAATAAGGAGTGCCAAAATGCCACACAGCTGTATGCATTCTGCTAGAGCACACTCTGATCATGTCTGCTGTATATATGGCACCACTGAGTACTGAACGTCTGAGATCTCAAAAACTGACATTGATGGAGATTCCTCTTTCTTAGCAAAATTTGCACCTGCTCAAGATAGGTTTTTCTTCTAATACCATGTCATTATATGCAATATAGGAAATGTATTAAGAATGTAAAGAGACCAGAAATGTCAGAGATCAAAATTGCACAGATGAATCCATAGGTAGGTGTCCAAGTGAAAGAAGGCTCCCTTTCAGAGGTATAGCATAGGGATGCTTAAAGTTGTCATCCCTCATATCTGTGAATTTGTGAATATTCAGCACCTCAAAAAAATAGACACCAAGCTTAGATATCAGTTAAGCCCCTGAGGTTGGCAATGTTAGCCAAAGGCAATATGTGTGACACAAAGTGTGGTGGGTTCCATTTGGTCTAAGGAAATTTATAGTATTCCAAGAAGGTTTGAACTCAATTTGTCTTCTCACATCTCAAAAAGTTCTCCACCTCCTGTGAGCTTTGAATCATCGTACTTAAAGTCAAAAACACTTTAGAGCATTAAATCCAGCCTCTGATGTATGAACCATGATATAAATAACTTGGGGGCCTGTGTACCCAGAGTGCACTCTTCTAGACTGTGTTCATTCCCTTTAGGATTACACAATCCATCATTCTTAAGAAAGATGATGGATGAATGATGACTAAAATAAAAGTCACTTGTAAACTTGCCAAATTTCAACCATCTTGGCTGAAATTGTCCCTGAAAGGTATTTCTCTTGGGGGAACTATTTTTTTGGTGGAAAGCTTTTTGTCAGAACAAGTCATTCATTTCCAAGTGCAAGTCTATGAAACAAAAAAAAGTCTGGAAAACTTTTCTGTACTTTTTCTGTGAAACTCAGTCTGAGGACAGCATTTATGTTTGCAACATTTCTGAATTTATGGGGAATATCTATTTGTCCAGATTTAAGGAAAAAAAATAAGCCTGCATTTCCCTGTAGTGCACAGGTAATTCTCCAGAGTGTTTATTATCTTTGGGAATAATCCATCTTGTGGCTGAACAGGATTTTCCCTGCCATCCCTGATCTCTCCATGCCTCGACTACCCAAGACCCAGACCAAAATGGGGAAGTGACTTTGCTTCCCATGTATTGTCAGTACCTCCCCAGAGCTGATGCAAATAAAGCTGCATAGAAGTGTGAGGGAAGCAAAGCTTTGATGACAACCTGAGAAATGAGAATAGATTCTAGATGGATGAACTAAGTGAAAAAACTCTAGCTTCTCCCTTGAGGACTGCAATAAAATTAAATTAGTAGTGTTTGTTGTGTTGTAGCTGTAATGATAAACCACATGGAAAACCCTGCGAAGGAATCATTAGTTTTGTTGTCGGAGAACAGCACAGTGTGCAGTAAATAAGGAAGGCTGCCACACCTTGAACCACAAGGCAAAAACAAAATACAGTTTCATCATTCAGTGAGCACCATCCATCATGTGTTACGAATGAGGCACAGGAAAAAATATTGTATTGTGTGATCATCTAATTAAAGGCAATATCATAATTCATACTCACAAAGGGCCAAATTAAGGTTGAACAGATGGCCTAAATGCTGACATTACCTCACTCTCCAATACCCAACTTTTCAATCTTAGTAATCTCTTTTTTTAGTAATAGAACACAAAAAAGGGGGGGATTGTTTTTAAGGCTGGTTAGAAAGTCTAGCCACCAGGTTGTCATGAATTTCAGTGTGACTATGTCCCCTATTTGGCTTTAGAAAGCTCATCCTTACTTTCTGCCTGCATGTAGCTGCTCCAAAACACGTACTCATAGTTCCCATACTACTCTGTTGCAAGGGCGTTGCCATAATTTGCAAACTTGTGCCACAATTTCAACGTTAAATTATTTCAGTCTGATTTGGCTTGTGTGGGATAAAACTGTAATTTGCTGTCTTTCTGTAGCAACCATTGCCTTATTTTAAAGGAAAATGACAAATACTTTCCTTAATTTTCCCCAGTCTTTGCTTCTCTGCCCATGGGAGTAATATAAGCAAAATCACCACCAGTGCACCTCAAAGCTGCTTGGATACTGAGTAGACTAACAAATGGCTCACCATTCTGCAGGCTCCCAGAGGGCAGTTTGTAGTGACAGTGTTTAAGGCAGGCACTTCTCAGTTCATTTTCCCTATTGAATTTGCTTTTCAAAGGCTACTTCAAATCCTAACGGCAATTTATTCTTTGCCTTTTATTTTCTGTAAGGATTGGTCAGTCTGCTCTGATTCACACTTCAGTAGCATTTGAAGACTCAGATATCATTAGATTGAACACAGAAGAGATTTTTCATCTAAAACTTGAGTTGATATATAGTCCTGAAGAGGCCATCAGCCTGAGGGTAGCATCACCAAGGCAAGTTTGGTGTTCCTGCTGTGGGAGTAAAGGAGGAAGCAATAGGAAAGGCATAGGCAAGGTCACCTCTGAATGCAGGCTTGAAGAAGTGTTACTAATCCTATCTTTTAATGCTCTCTGTGTCATGTGTGTAGAGTCAAACCAGGTGTTTTCTGTTTGCAGCAGCACAAGAAAGCTCCTGATCAAAGCCTGGTGCATCCTGGTAAAGGGGGTCATCTCCACAAGGGTATCCCAGCTGCTGTGCTCCTGTGGTTCAGAGCTTCACCTGCTGCTGTAGCCAGTTGGTTAAACTGGGGTCACAGGTGTTGCTGGGAAGGACAGAAACCTGGGAGTTTGACTATTGCCAAATCACAGGGAAGAAAAGAACAACTGGAGGTTTGACTTGTCAGCTGCCTACAGTGGCAATGGTCTCTTTCTCCTCTTTTTAAAGCAAGAGCAAAGGAAGAATGAAACTAAACTGGAAAGTAAAAGGATGCAGCTGTTGAGATCTAATTAGAAAAGTTCTTGGGTGCATCCTGAGCTCAAAGCACGCCCACTGGTGTTTTTGATTGCAGGGGCTTTGCTGAATGAGGAGACAAGTGGACTAGCAGGTGGGACATTTTGTGTAGTGCTTCTAATGATGTAATGACAGTGGTTTGGGCTTAGAGTGAAAATAGGCATTTTGAGCATAGCTACTTCCTCTTGCTTGTATTATTTAAGTAACTAGGAAGAACAGAACTGCCCAATTTGCAGACCACAAACATGAAATATATTTAGCGTATATTCTCCAAAATGAGCAATTTTATTTTTATCAAAAATGCACTCTGTTTTGTTCAAGTAACAGATGGAAATCAATGGGTTTTAATGTAACCCAGAAGAGCAAGTTGTAGTCTTATTCCCTTAAGTGTCCCTTTGTTGTTCAGACCACAGCTGTAAAGGGATTTGAACCTCATCACAATAAATGCCAGTACAGAAATTTGAAAGGTAGGTCACAGACTTTGTAGCCCACCAGAGAAGGTATCTGGTGTTCCTTAGAGTTGTGTAAAATGAGACAAAAACGAAATAGGATCTTTTTTCATGTTATTAATGTCGTAACTAGCCATGGAGTTCAAGTTCAGCATTTTATATATAGCTTGTGTATTAAAAAGTAAACTCTACCATTAGGCTGTGTGTCTACCATCTGCAGTGTACATTCTAAATGTAGAGATTGCTGTAGTGCAGTCAGTTCTAGGACAGAATATGCCTTTGCTTTTTATTATGCAGATAGTCCCCTCTGTATGTGTATTATGTAGATAGAAGTTAAACACACACGTGGACACATATACATATACATATGTATACACACAGGATCTTCTGCAGAAACAAATGATGACATTTGGATGTTAAATGGCAGTTACTTACTTAGCATGGAAAGAAATCAGGCACTGTGAAAGGCATCATTCTTGACATGGGCAGTAATGCCACCATAACTCCAAACTGACAGCCCCTTGTGCTCCTGCTTTTCTCCTGGGAATCAGGCTGGTCAGCTGCTGGCCATCCTGCCCATAGCAACAGCGACAGTCTGTGGCTGCAGGACTCTGCAGTCCTGCATTTCTGGATGCTTACTTTTGCAGGCGGAACAGCGCTTGGCTCGCTGTCTACATACAATTGTCTTAGCTTATTTACTATGTAAAATAGAGTAAGTTGTTCTTATATAATAACGGTTCTCAGTTTGGCTCCAAAGTTTACACCTGACAGATGTAACGGGATAAAAGAGAGGGAGGTCACCCCTCTTCTATGACTGGTATTAGGCTGCAAAACCATTCTCTCTAGAGGTGGCTTAACAGGAGTGCTATTAGTCATGGAGTAGGAAGAGGCAATTAGTCACACAATACTTAGCGAGGCAGCAAAAATTACCATAATGGAAGATCTCAACTACCTGTGCGTATCCTGGCCAAGAGTTACCATGGAACAAGTTATAAAGAGGGAATTTCTTGAATCTTTATTCCTTGGAATGGGCAGCTATGGAGTACACCAAGGCAGGGAGGGCTTTCAAACTTGGGTGAAGCTCAGGAGATGGCTCATTGGAGATGTAACCCCAGCGGAACCATTAAGCCATAGTGACCACAACATAACTACATTCACCTTGCCTGGGGCATGACTGGTTCCTTTGGTACCAGGTAAAGGTCCCAAAGCTTTGTACAATAACCCTAAACATTGGAGAAGAGCGTTGGAGAGGACAGGAATGTGGCTGGGGGAAGGACAGAAGAAGCTGTTACCATCCAAAGGTTACCTGCCTCTAGCAGACTGTTGTACCAAGGAGCCCCCTTGGCACAGACAATGGGAGCTTTTGCCGTGCAACGGGAACATTTTGCAGTGAGTGCTTATTAGGCAGCTCTGGGGAATTGTGTAAGAAGGCAGCCAAGAGAGGATAAAACAACATGGTTAGAAAAATTACCTCACTCAGGTGTAGCCCACAGCTAGGTGCATACAGTCCAGAGAGAGCACTCAGTTAAAGTGGGTTTTGGTCTCTTTCTGCCGAGGCCTTAGAGTTATGCAGGATTTTGAGCCCATTACTTGGAGAAGGGAGTTACTGAGGCCAACCCTTATGCAGAAAGGGTACAATAGGCGTCCTGCCAAGGACAGCATAGTGTGTAAAATCCCAGGTCAGAGGAGAAAGCATGAAGGCACATGACAGTATATTGTGGTACTTTTAGTGTCAGAACCACTAGTGGGATAGCCATAGTTAGAGACACACATAAATACAGTGTTAGAATTATATTCCAACTCTTTCTAGCATTACAGCATTTTTGAAAGGAGGCACAATATTGAATAGGCAGCAAGCTTAGAAAGAGGTCCACTGGGAGGACCTGTCATACCATTAAATCAAGAGCACGTGTAAAGTCAAGTACCTGTCTGTCACTGCTGTCAGGGTTACAGACATGGTGTCACTGCACAGTGTTGCACCGTCCCGTTGGTAGTGGCCCACAGCTTATCCCTGTGTGGTGTGCGGTGCTTGTCCTACAGTGGGAAGTCTGGATGGCCCAAGCTATGTCAGGGGTTAGCCAGACCCTGGCTGCAAACAAGTATTCTGCTCTGCTTGTCCACTCAGCTCCCACACAGGGTGGCATATATACTGGCATGTGCCGTAGGAATGGTTGTTGTGTGTGTCTGGAGATTTCAGGCTAGCTCAAAGCAAAAAAAAAAAAAAATACAAAACCCAAAAGAAAAGAGATATAAGGCTTTGCTTAATAGAGCATTAATTATGCAGATACTGAAAGATTTCTAGTTCCTTTCAGCACTCAGAATTTAGATTCTGCTGGATATACTTAATTTTTTAAAGCCCTCTGCATTTTGCAGTTTACACATTTGCATAGCGTAGGACTACTGTCAGGAACATATATCTACAGATCTGGGGCAGGAGCTGTTCTCATCATTTCAGTGGGATGGAAAAGAGAAAACAGTTCAAAGGAGGAGGATGGGGGAAGGGAAGCATTAACATATATTTTTTAAGGAATCATAAAGACACACAGGCAAGTGTGTCAATCATGAGACACAGTTCTCTCTTTAATACTGTCAGGAACACAAAAGTTCACAGTGCACATGTGTGAGAGGGTGCTGCGCTGCCTTGACTACATGATCTGCATGATACATGTCAGAAGATGGGAATGTTGCTATGGCAATTCTTCCCTCTCCTGAATACTAAGTTGTGCAAGAAGCCAGTTCACAGTCAGGCAGGCTCACTTATGAACTTGCCTGCTTGGAGATGCTAAACACTATTTATAGCTTCTCTTGCAAGGAGACAACATTGTTTTCTGCCCTGGCCTCTAAAGGCCCTGTGCCCCAGCCCTCCAATATTCCTGATGTTTATATGATTTGGAAGCTGCTGACAGCAGAGATTCAATTGAATTTTGTGCTGGAAAGAGTTGGGATTTTCCCTCAGCTTATACAGTGTTCTTCAATTTTCATCTTGCTAAGAAGGCAACAGACAGATGGGTCTTTCTGCATTTCCAAAAGTTATCTTGCTGTTTTTATAAAGTTCTTGATCAAGTAATTAATTTATCTTTACTTTCAGTCTGCAGAGAAGTAGCCTGTTCTCTCTAATGTTTCCCCCTGGCAGGACAGCAAGGGAGGGACTGTCAGCCTGTTGGTGCCCACTACCAATTTTTTTCACTTGAAGCCCATCCTGTCCTTCTTTCTGCTATTGAGCCATTCCCACTGTGCTGTGTGGGTACTGTGATGGGAAAGGGATGGCTTTACCACCAGCTCCACTATTACACCTGTGATTTCCCTTAGAAATAATGCTCTGTTTCACTTCCTTCCCTAAAAACCTTTGTGGAAGCAAAGCAGCTCTGTTGTAGAGGTGTCAAACTTCAGTAGATGCAGCGATTCCTGCATTACAGTGTCTCCCAATGTCCATGTTGTATCATATTTTCTAGTAGTGGTCTCTGTTTTCAGCTATTTTCCTTTAACCTAATTTTCATTTTGTAGATTGGAATATTCCCCACTAGGAAATTCTACATGTCTGATTTAGCCTAAATTTTCTAAGATGGCTCAGGCACTCCAAAACAGAAGATAAGCAAAAACAGACTGTATTGTCCATATATATAAAAAAAAAAAGTTCCTTTGAATTAGTTGATCATACTAGTTTTATCTTGGGCTTTTTCCTTCTTTGTTTTTTTCTTTTTTTCACTCAGGATGGATACTGCTGTAGGAAACTCTGCAGGTAGGCAGAATGTAAAAGCCTGATCTGATGTGCTGTAAATTAATCAGGACAACATAAGAAGAGAAAAACAGTTGCTCTGCTTACCTGTGTGATGCTGGGTGTTTTACATATTTTTACCTCCTCACAGTTGGCCAGTAACTTTTTTATAGTTTGAAGTGTTTATTTAGCACCTCCCATGGGCTCTGAAAGTACTAAAACAAATGAGTTCTACAAGAGCAAATGATCGAGGCAAAAGGTACCATTGAAAACTATGACAATCTGTATACCAAAGTACTCAAATACCCACCTCAACAGAGAATGTACCCAGCATCTGGATTTGATCCTTCAGTGATCAATTAAAGAATATCAAAGCCAACAGAAAACACAACAATCTGTCACAGAGAGAAACGTGACCAAAAGAACAATAAAAGATAATTTTAATGTCAAATTCCAATAAGACAACAAAAATCTCTCCGACAAGTCACAGGTTCATGTACAAGAAGAGACATTTGCAAGTACAGGACATCTTTGGAAACTGCAACAGCACATGCTCTCCAGAGGAGATCAGCGTCTTCCTGATGTAGTATTCATTTGCACCTCTCTTGTTCTTACAAGAAATAGTGGAAGAATTTCAAAATCAAGCCTTGACTCTGTAACGCCTATGCAGGGATAACTTAGATGCCCCCAAAATGTCACTGACTAAACGTTTTATTTTATGTCTAGTTTCTGCTGTGCTCATCAAGAGAGTATTACTTAGTCCTGCTTGTCTGAGGATTTTGATACCCATGTGACTCAGAGGCAGGGATTCAAACCACATTGGCCAGCACAGAGATGTCAAAAGTTTCCACAGTGCAAGGGACATAGAAATGAAAAGCATTTGCTGGTTTAGAGGGATTAACACAGGGAGGTCGATTAGCAGCCCAGACCTAGGATTCTTAAACTATGCTCTTTCTTCTTTCTTTTCCATCTGAGCTCATTTTTTTTTCCCAGAGATTTAAAGGACGAACTTGAGAAGCCACCCTGCTGCAGGTACTTTCCGTGTTTCTGAGCGAGCAGGCCAAGAAAAACAGCAGACCAAGATAATTTTCCTGCAGTGTTCCACACCAGCTAGAGAAGGATGATGAAGTGCAGAAGATTCGCTGACAGCACAGCTCTTGCTGTTGAAGGAGAGCAGCATATGCTGCTGTCTTATGGGCAGGATTGCCCTGCCCCCAGGTCACAGTGTTGTGCTGCTGCAGCTTACCCAGAGCAGCTGTAGATGTCACGTCTGAAAGACTGAAAAGCTTAGAATTCCCTGCTCCAAGAGCAGCTTTTACCTAGTGCTGCCAGAAGTTGTCAGTGGCCACGAAGCCCCATCTGGGATGTGACCATGAGAGCTTCCTCAAACAGCCGTGCTGTTTGCAGGCTGCCTGCCTCTAGTGACCACAGCGTTATCCCTCTGCTTTCCCCGCTGAAGCCGAGGATCACTTGCCCATCCCTGGAACAGTCCCTCTGCATTCACAGCCATGAAAAACCACAAGAGCTGGAGTAAATTGAGATTTATTCAGAAAGAGGGTCTGAATCCAATTAGAGTAAAAGAAACAGTCACCATGACACGTTTCCTTCTCACCTCTGCAGAAGCTAATCTAGCTGATCCCTTTGTGTTGTAACAGGAAAATCCCCGATACCTTAAGGCTCCGCAGCCGGTGCTGGAGCACATGGCACAGGCAGCAAACACCAGCTGGGCCTCCAGCCCACCCAGCTCTGCCTTTGGTTCTGCGAGCCAGCAGCTGCCTCTGGTACCTCCTCAGACTCTCTGCTACAGAGCCTGCAGGCAAGTGCTGACTTGGGGCCACATCTCATTTTCTTATTCCCAAATAAGCATTCTGCTTTGCTGCTGTGATGCAAGTTTCCTAAATAAGATATTCTGGGAAAGAGATCTTCCTGTGTGCTCTTCAGAGGAGACAGTAGTTTCTTTCGGGAGGCATGGCGTTCCCACAGGCTGCACTGACATCCTGTGGCACGACTTCCCCGCCTGGAAAGAGCGTGAAGGGACAGCTTTGCCCCTCCATGTCCCCTCTCTGCTCACTGCAAGTCACTCTTGCCTCATCCAAACCCTTTGGGAGGGGAAGGGGCACTTGCCTCCTTGCTGGGTCCAGCACCAGCTCCTGCCCACTGTGCCGGGCAGACCCAGTACCTGATGTCACCTCAGCTGCTGCTCATCCAGCCTGGGAGTGAGGGACCGGCCCCCCACCCCTTTTTGGAGTCGTCTGAATCACTGCCCACAGCATCAGGGCTGTGCAAGGATGAGCTGTGGTGACCCATCACTGGGTGGGGTGTTGCCGGAAGGGTGGGAGCCTTTTTAAAGGAAAAAATGATGAAAATCCCTCACCCCGCCACCACCAACCTCTGTCCACAGGGCACTGAGCCCTGCCATGGGGTGCCCCGGGTCTGCAGCTGCATCCCTCGGCCCAGGCTAAGACACTGTGCAAAATAGCACCCAGCCCCTCAGAAGTCGAGTTTAATTTTACTTCCCTTTGGGGAATAGCGCTAATCCGTAACTTTTTAGGCATCACTCAATCAGCTGAATTACAGCTATTAGCTTTGGACTCTAGGCATTTTTATGAGATATTAGTTCCAGGGCTTGTGGTTTGGCATAGAAAGCATATTATTCACACACAAAACAACTGCATTAAAATAACATTAGGAATCTGGCTTAAACTGACAAAACTTAGGAAACTCAGAATTAAGGCTGAAAGTATGTCCTTAACTCACCCACTGCGTGCCCCGCGTGGCCGCTCCGGCGGTGTGCAGGCCCCACTGCCTCCAGCTGAGCCATGCTCCCCTCGCTACTCCAGGCAGGAAATAGGCTGCACCTCGCCTGAGCTCCCACCACCCCCAGGAGCAACAACCCCTCTTTGTGCCTTGGAGTCCTTGTCCAGTCAGACAAGGTTTAGGACTTAGGTGCAATGCAACTTTTTATTCTGCACATCTCTACCTAGAGGCAGGTTTCCTCCCCTGTCACCAGCACCACTGTGGTCAGAGCAAAAGCTGCACTCAGCTGTGGAGGCTCGGTGGAGGCAACACCAGCCCTGAGAGAAGATGGGTCATTCTGCAACCTGCTGGGGGAAAGTCCTTGGCTTAGAAAATGCCTTCTAATGTTCACTTTGTGGATCACCTTACTGTGAGGTAGCTGAGGCCAAGAAGTAGTGTGAGGACACAGGCTGCTGTCACTGGATCTGGGGAGGGGTGGGGGGAAACTTGTGCAGGAGTTGTCCCAAATGGCTCCCCTTTCTCAGGGCTTTCGGTCACGGGAAGCCACACTACACATACAGAAACTTGTGTCATAGCATGCAGTAGCTGAAAAACAAAGGAGTGTCCCTAAAAGGGTCACACAGTGGGTCAAAAAGGAGCAGTGCTGTGTGCATTCCTGGTCTGAACATCTGCTGTGCTCCAGGTTTTCTCCCAAAGCCCTGCCCTTGACCACAGGACACAAATATCAAAATGGTCATCTGGGCCCTGGCTTTCCGGAAGGTGCATCTGAGCTTTGGAAAAGGTGATCTCAGCTGCAGCATGTTCACTGCAAAAGCAAACAAACAGAAGCAGCAGCCTCAGCAGAGTCACAGCTCACATCATCCAAGAAACGAATTACCACAGGCCTCTAGGAAGGACTGATCTGCTTGCTCCTGGAGCATAGCTCATTTTAAGATGTTCTTCCTCCGTGGCCAAATATTTGCCTCCACATGGCAGCCAAATCAGCTTCTCTAAAGCCAGGTTTGAAATAAGCTTCACTTCTGCCCTACTCATTCCTTTTATTTAGGAGCTCTGCTATTTTGTAGGAAACAATCCAGGATGCTCATGGTGAGGCACCTCTCAAGAATAAACCACATTAAACAGAAAAAAAACCCAGAAGGCAGCAGCTAAAGAAAAAAAATTGTGTTCAAGTTGCAAGGTTGTCACATCGCTCTGTGAAAGGGGGTGCACCTTAACCATATTGGGTGTGATTTTTTTTCCTCTGAGTGAGGTGAGAAATACATTTACTATTCCCATCTTGGAAGCAAAATAAACAGAATAATTATTTCCTTTCCCAGCAAAGGAAAATGAAGCCAAACTTTTAAAAGCTGTGCTTTTTACTTGTGTGCCTTAAGCCAAAACATTCCCTCGCTGGCTGGCATTTGCAACAGACCACAAACACATTGCTACACGTGGCACCAAATTTGTGTTTCAGGTCAGAATTGAGATGTTCTGGTGATAAAAGAGGGATGCTTGTTCTATGAACATCTTGTCCCAGAAATACTGTAGCTAAATTTACCATAGAGCACTACCAGTTTAATTCTTCCTTAGGAGGTCTTTTAATGAAAAAATAAATGTTTTGATTGTTCTGAAACTATTCTCTAAACATAATTTTGGACCTCAGTATCAGGCCTCCTTTGTCTTCTATAAAAGTTGCTGAGTGTCTCCGTGTCTCTCAGAGTACAGACAGTGCCATAGATATTCGCCACCTCTGAAAGATGACTCTGAAATGTGCAGATGTTTCAAAATATGGGGGTTGTGTCACCCTCGTCCTTTGGACCTATGAGACAGACACTCAGAGCTGTGCCAGTGTGCATATATGCAGACTATTTCCAGAAAATGATGGAATATATACCAGGGTGGGTTTTCAAGTATCACAGGGAAGGGTCTCTTATCTTGCCCATTGCACATCTGCAATCCCCACAAAAAAAAAAAATTATCAGAAAATAAAGAGGTTGAGACTGCAGGTGTGTGCATTTTATTAAGCCCACTGTGTCCCTTGCAAGAAATGGTTGACATGGCAGGTGATTGTTTCCATATTAAGGAAGGCTTAAGAATGACTGACAAGATCCGCTTTTGCAGTTCTTATTTCTGCCAATCAAATCACTGAGGACAACAGTGAATAGTGCATATTTAGAAAATGTATTTTTAAAGTTGGGCTTTGACTGAACAGTCTCTTCTTCGTGAGAAACTGAAGCCTTCCCTTCCTAACAAGCTGTGACTTAAATGCAGCAAGTGAAAGAGGAAAAAAAAGCTATAATGAAGAAACAAAACTATAAAACAAAAATGTGGTCATGCCAAATGGGCACCAGCACCCAATACCCTCTTCTCAGGCTTGGGAGCAAACTGGATTCCCATATATGAGAACACAGATCAGAAAGAATAGGCATGGAAGAAGAGACAGTGAGGCACTCCTCTATGTTAGGGAGTATTTTGATTTTCTGAAGCTTACTGATGGTGACAATAAGATTGAGCGTTTATGGCTAGGAATCAGTGTAAAGGCCAACAAGACACTGGGTTTTTGAAAGGCAGAC
Source organism: Picathartes gymnocephalus (assembly GCA_013390045.1). Taxonomy (NCBI): domain Eukaryota; kingdom Metazoa; phylum Chordata; class Aves; order Passeriformes; family Picathartidae; genus Picathartes; species Picathartes gymnocephalus. The sequence continues at coordinate 45,125 of WEKY01002711.1, forward strand.
TTTGACCTGTCTAGGAGACTAGTTGACACAGTCCCAGGTTAGTCAATCCTGAAGGGCAAAGGGGCCCAGGAAGGCTGGACATTCTTCAAGAAGGAAATCCTAAAGGCACGGGGGTAGGCTGTCCCAACGTGCTGAAAGATGAGCCAATGGGGAAGAAGATTGGCTTAGGTGTACAGGGAGCTTTGGCTGGAATCTGGAGTTGAAAAGAGCATTTATGACCTTTGGAAGAAGGGGCAGGCAACTCAGAAGGACTGCAAAAATGATGTGAGGTTATACAGGGAGAAAACTAAAAGAACCAAAGCCCAGCTAGAACTTAATCTGGCTATTGCAGTAAAAGACAATAAAAAAATGTTTCTAAAAATGCATCATCAACAATAGGAGGGCTAAGGAGACATCCTTTATTAGATGTGGAGGGGAACAGAGTGACAGAAGATGAGGAAAAGACTGAGGTACTTAATGCCTTCTTTGCCTCAGTCTTTAATACAACCAGTGGTTGTTGGGATACCCAGTGCCCTGAGCTGGAAGACAGGGACAGGGAACAGAATGAAACCCCCATGATCTAAGAGGAGTTGGTCAGTGACCTGCAACACAAATTAGATACACACAAGTTTATAGGGTACACCCAAGGGTACTGAGGGAGCTGGCAGAAGTGCTCACCAAGGTACTTTCCATCATTTAGCAGCAATCTTGGCTAACTCAGGAGGTCCCAGTTACCAAATGTGAAACCCATCTACAAGAATGGAAGGAAGGAGGATCCAAGGAACTGTAAGTCTGACCTTGGTCCTAGAGAAGGTAATAGAGCAGATCATCATGAGTGCCATCACAGGGTACACACAGGACAACTGGGAAATCAGGCCCAGCCAGGGCGGGTTTCTGAAAGGCGGGTCCTGCTTGATCAACCTGATTTAAGATGACCCCACTTAGTGGACAAGGGGAAAGCTATGAATATAATCTACTTGGACTTTAGTAAATCCTTAGACACCATTTCCTACAGCATACTTCTGGAAAAACTGGCTGCTCATGCCCTGGCCTGGTGCACTGTTTGCTGGGTAAAAACCTGGCTGGGTGGCAGGGCACAGGGAGGGGTGGTGAATGGTGCTGCATCCAGCTGGTGACTCGTCACTTGTGGTGTTCCCCAGTGATCAGCGTTAGGTCCAGTTTAGTATGTACATTGATGATCTGGATGAGGGGATTGAGACACCAAGTTGGGTGTGAGTGTTGACCTGCTGGAGGGCAGGAAGGCTCTGCAGAGGGATCTGGACAGGCTGGATTGAGCCGGGCCAGTGGTTTGGGGTTCAATAGGGTCAAGTGCCAGGTCCTGCCCTTGGGTCACAACAGCCCCATGCAGGGCTACAGGCTGGGGAAGAGTGGCTGGAAAGTGGCCTGGCAGAAAAGGGCCTGGGGGTGCTGGTCAACAGCAGCTGAACATGAGCCAGCTGTGCCCAGGGGGCCAAGAAGGCCAATGCCATCCTGGCCTGGATCAGCAATAGTGTGGCCAGCAGGAGCAGGGCAGGGATTGTCCCCTGTACTCAGCACTGGTGAGGCTGCTCCTCAAGTGCTGTGTTTGGTTCTGGGCCCCTCACTACAGGAAGGACACTGAGGGGCTGGAGTGAGTCCAGGAAAGGACAATGGAGCTAGGGAAGGGTCTGGAGCACAAGGCTTATGAGGAGCGGCTGAGAAAGATGGGGGTGTTTAGCCTGAAGAAAAGGAGGCTCAGAGATGACTTCATCACTCTCTACAACTATGTGAAAGCAGGTGGCAGCCAGGTGGGGGTCAGCTTCTTCTCCCAGGTAACAAGAGACAGGATGAGAGAAAATGGCCTCAAATTGCACTAGGAGAGGTTTAGATTACATATTAGGAAAAAAAATTCTTTACTAAAAGGCTTGTTAAACATTGGAACAGGCTGTCCAGGGAAGTGGTTAAGTCCCCATCTCTGAAGGTATTTAAAAGACATGTAGATGTGGTGCTTGAGGGCTTGGTTTAGTGGTGGACTTGGCAGTAAACAGCTGAACTTGATAATTTCAGACATCCTTCCTGACAAGCAATTCTCTAATTCTAAACCCTTTCCTCCAACCTGGCTACCACCCACATCTCAACTTCATCAGTCCCCTCCCTTTTCATCTGCTCTTGCTGACAGGTGGTCTGGCATTCCCTTATCGCAGCCTCAAAGGACTCTGCAGTGCGGGGGCTTGGAAAGACAAACCAAATTCTTCTCCTGAGATAGGCAGGTAGGTCCCCAGGTGCCTGTCCTCATTACAGATTGTGCTTTGGGAGCTGGATCCAGCTGGCAAAAGTTTCTCATTAAGACGGCAGGGTTGAAAATGTGAACCTGGAGGAAAACTACGTAGTTATGGAGCAGAGGTAGCCTTGAGGTTAGGGTTAAAGAGGTGGTGATAAGACTATTCTATTTTTATTTTAGCTTAGCATTGTGGAATTCTGTTAGTTAAGGAAGTGGCAGCATGTTTTGGGTGCGTTCAGGCTTATTTGGATTTCCCACCTTACCTCCTCTGCTCTAAAAATGTTATGATCTTTCAAGTGTTAAATTTTGACTAGTTCTAGTATAGGCTTGGGACAGGAAAAATCTTGTTTTAGGACTGCTAAAGTCTGGATTTGTACAGTGTGTGGGAGTTGTACTCCAGCTATTTTTCTGGTACATATTTGAGGAAAAGCAGGGAGAGTAGGCAGAGCTCAGGCTCTGCTTATTTTTGTGCTAGCAAGCAGGATAGCTCTGGCAGAGGAAAAAGGATTTAAAGTGTAGATCTGACATGCTAAAGCCATGGGCAGCTCCTGACAGCATCTGCAGACATATGAGGTGGTCAAGGACATGGGCTGCTATTACACTTTTTTACTGGAAACAGTAAATACCAACAGAATACAAACAGGAGGAAGAAATTAGATGCAGGGTAATTGTGAAAGCTTTAAAAGTCTCAGGTCCTTGACTCTGAGGTCTGCTAGCCCTGCAGACTCTCTGTCTCTTTTAGCCAGTCCCCTACATGGCAGCCCACCTGTGTAGCTTCCAAGGAGCTTTTTAAAAAAGCGCTGTATGTGGCCAGCTCTAAACTGTGCAGTGCTCTGCCAGCAGGGCAGCCCTTGCTGGCTGGAAGTGTTGGGCAGCTGAGCCATGTCGTGTACCGCCACACGCCTTCCCAGGAGTGGGTAAGGCATGTGTTTGCACATCCAAGGAAACTTTACTTGGAGCACAACTCCACTGTGATTATTTCAGGGGCTTTTCTCCCCCTTAATTTTGTGTACAGAAGGAGAGGTCTTCTGAGTAACTCTGCCAAAATTCGCCGAACCCCGCTCTACAAATGTCTCAAAGGATCAGTGGGTCTAACAGCTGCACTTACTTAGTGATAAATGGTGATAAACACTAGCTGAGGTAGCTATCCTCTGTTAAGAAAACATCCCTGTGTCTGTTGACTCCTGTTGTCTCTTACTCTGCTCCCTGCACTGATGGCATCTGCCACATCCAGTGTTGTCTGGGTGCCAGCTGACCGCAGGGCCCAGCAGTCCGATTGCTTTTCAGTGATGAATGGCTACAGCTGCTGGCTGGCTGCATGTGGCAGTGCAGTAAGCATTGCCTGGTTGCATGTGGTGAATCTGCATTGCAGCGACTCCTTGCTAAACAATGTACCTGAGGAGACATAAGAAAAAGGAGCAGAGGGGGACTGAAAAGCACATGAAATAATACTGGGGGAAATCTAGAGAAGTCTTTCAGTCCTTAGCTCTGTAGCTGAGTTCAGCTGAGGGCATAGGAAACCTGGGCAAACACAAATGTACTGCCCAACTTCAAAATCAGTCCACCTCATCCATCCCTATTCCCTTCCATTGCAAGGAGGTTCAAAACCTCCGTGAACAAAAACTACAATCATTGCGTCACTCCAATAGCAGTGATCTGGCTGCCTGCCCCTGCCAGCCTGATGCACAACTTGGGTGCTAATGTTTGGATTTTAGTGGTGGGAAGCTAATGTCAGGCTGTACTGCCTTCACGCGCCATTGGGCTGTGCTTATGGTCGCTCTTGGCAGCACCAAATGATTAAACAGATAAAACCATCAGTCTTGTTATTTCCAAACATTAACCTAAGTGCTAATAAAGCACAACCCGTGTCTTCCTTATGGACTCTGCAGAGCTGAGTCACGCTAAAAACAGGATCTGAATGCTGGAAAAAACCTGATACTTCTTTCCTGTGCCGAGAGGCAATACCTCTCAGTGAGCAGAGCTTGCCTTGGAGAGCTTTGCTGTGAGAAAACCGACACGGCTGGGCTGCATCTGCCAAGGAAAGCAAGGATACTGTGACGCCCACCCTTCAACGTGAGGACAGGGGTCTGCTGGGATGGATGGATGGATGGCCATGTCTCTGCCCCTTCTCCTCCCTTCCAGTGCTCAACAAAGATCTCCTCTCGGCCCCCAGGCTGGGTGGGGAATGTTTCTCAGGCCCCAAGGCAGAGGAAATGAAGTGATTCTCCCTCTCAGTGGACTTCACCCTCCATGGCTGAAGATATTTTTCCCAAAACATCCCCAGGAAAACCAGAGGGCTTTGTAAATTCATTATGTCACTGAGGAATCTGTTTAATCAGCTGCCTTTCCCTGGAGGCACTTTACACTTAATGAGAGACATGATGGAAGGAATCAAAGCTGGTTTACAAGAGTTTAGCCTCAAACCCCTCAGATGTTGTGTTGCTGACTGTGCTGTAATTTAGAGGAGCAAATGAAGATACTGAGTAACTCTCACCCTGTCTGAGAGGGATGGTGGCAGAGGCAACAGATGAAAACCTCGAGCTCAGTATTGCCTCATTCCTTTCCTAGGTGTCATCACAATGAATAGCCAAAGTCTCCATGCTGCCAGGAGCCTGATCCATGCTCCTGGTACTACTTGGTAAGCATCCTTATTCCCCAGTTTACTGTGCCTGTTACATGGTAAGGCATATCCTAATTTAGCTTATTTGTATATGAAGATACTAATTCAAAATGCAGTCAAATGAGAAACATTGCATGTACATGACAAGGAGCTTTGTAAACTAGACAAATAGAGGAATATGGAGTAGTTTAAACTCCAGGTTCCAAACCCATTTTGCATGTAATCTTAACATGAAAACAAAAGGCACTTATTTGTTTTCTCTGCTTGCTTGCTTTCCCCAGTTGCCCATGCTGTGTCTAGCCCCTTCAATTAACTTGTACCTTGCCTTCTTATTGTGATGGAATGGGATGATGGACCAGCATCTTTGCCACTATAAAGTTATGTGAACACAAGGTCCTCAGGAAATCTTGCTCTGAAGGACTCTCTGTGGGCCTGTGTATGATGCTGTGCCCTTAGAAACATGCCAAGCATTTCATTCCTGTAAAATTATTCACATGCCAGTATTCCATTAGCCTTTACCTTCTAGCTTTTTTACTTTTTCTTCTGAGTAAATAAAGATTAAATTATTTGGAACATGATTTTCCTGCAGTGTAATTGTGCTAGCAACAGCCAAGCATTTGCTATAGATGTTGGGAGCAACACTCTCTGCCAGGAGGGAAGGGTGATTTCGTTGGATCATAGAATGGTTTGGGTTGAAAGGGACCTTTAAAGATCATCTAGTTCTAACCTCCTGCCATGGGCAGGGACATGTTTCACTAGACCAGGTTGCTCAGAGCCCCATCCAGCCTGGGATGGGGCATCCACAATTTCTCTGGACAACATGTTCCAGTACTTTACCACCCTTATAGTAAAGAATTTCTTCCTAATATCTGATCTAAACCTACCCTAAGCTATTCTCCATTGCCCTTGCAAAAAGTCCCTCTCAAATTGTCTTTTAGCTCCCTTTAGATACTGGAAAGCTGCTGTAAGGTCTCCCCAGAGCCTTCTCTTTCTTCTCTAGGCTGAACAATCTCAGCTTTCTCATCTTGTTCTCACAGGAGAGATGCCCAGCTCTCCGATGACCCTCCTCTTTGTGACCCTCCTGTGGACTTGGACCTCCAACAGGTCTCATGTCCTTCTTATGCTGCGTGCCCATGTGGGGTCTCACCAGAGCAGAGTAGAGAGGCAGAACCCCCTCCCTCACTCTGCTGGCCACACCGCTTTTGATGCAGCCCAGGACACACTTGGCTCTCTGGGCTGCAAGTGCACATTGCTGGGTCATGTTGAACATCTCCACCAACACCCCCAAGTCCTTCTCCTCAGGGCTGCTCTCCATCCATTCTCTGCCCAGTCTGTATCTGTTGGGATTGCCCTGACCCCGGTGCTGGACCTTGCACTTGGCCTTGTTGAATTTCATGAGCTTGACACAGTCCCACCTCCCAAGCCTGCCTCGGTCCCTCTGGATGCCATCCCTTCCCTCTGTGTGCTGGCTGCACTGCATGGCTTTGTATCATGGGCAAACTCTCTGGAAGTGCACTCGATCCCACTGTCTGTGTCACCAACAAAATGTTACACAGATGTTTGCTTGGTTCTATCAAGCAGTCGCTGCCAGAGCCGATGTTCACTGCTCCTCATGACACCACCCTGGGAGCTGGGAAGCACCAGAACCCTTTGGCCCTCATGCACTTACTGAAAAGAGAGATAAAAGTGAGAACCTTTGAACTGCCTGATTGTTTTTCTACCTACTCTGGGTTCCAGTGGTCTTAATATTGTGCTATCCTAGATTATAAACATGCCGTCCAAAATCACACACCAGAGACTCACCTTTATTGAAAGAAGTGCAATTTAGTGAGGATGAATCTATTCATTTACCTGCCAAAGCACAATAAATAGAATTACACCGAGAAAAGGCCTAAAACTAATGGTTTTTTTAAAATTTATATATAGTTTATAATACACTTTTGTGTAATTGTGCATGTTTTGGATGTAGGTACTTAGATTTTGATATTGCTGAAGTGTACAGTTTATTTGTGACAACTTTATGAGGTGTATAGCTTGGAATAACAATACCATTTTCTCACAAAGACGAGATGTAATGGATAGCAAAGTAGATGTACAGTCATGACATTTATTTTACTTTCAGCTGTTATAATTGATAGTCTATATAATGTACATATACGAGGTTTTCTAGTATAAATATGGGTTTGTGAGAGTACCACTTACCATCAGTCTGTAACAAATTATTTAGAGATTGTCTATGGGCTGTTGGTATCTTTCTCTCTTTCTCACTTTTTTTTTAAATTTCTGTTCTAAGTTTAAAAGGACTGAAGGTGTTGCTATCTTCCCCACCCTTTTAAAAAAATTAGTTTAAAAGGATCAAAGAGGAAAATACAATTTAGCCTGTAATTGATTTTTGCATCAGCTGGTTTTTACATTAAATAATAATACAGTATTAAAAAATTGCATTGTCATCTCCTCCTGTGAAATTGCATTATGTTCTGTAGCCTTGGCTCACTTATTAATCCTTCAGTAGCACACACTTAATTGTTCAGCAAATGACACAACATGTGAAGAAATAATACCAACAATGTGATTTATATCTCTCCAGGCAAAACCACTGAGGACTAGATCATCTGCCTTCGCTTATTATACTGCAACACTGGAACAGCCTGATCTGAAAACTGTCGCCAGGTAGCACACACTGAAAATATCTACCCTGGAAACAAAAGGTATGCCTGCTCTATGAGTCAAGCACAAGCCTGAATTGCTCTAAAAACTAAACCCATGCATGGTGGTCAGAACCTTTGAGGGTCTGAGCCGATGTGTGCAGAGCAGAACAAGCACAGTGGGACCACCAAAGCCCAGCCTGGCTGCTGGACACTCACTGGAGGGAGCTGGGGGATGCAACCAAAGAAATATGTCTGACCCCAGTGGGATACAGATACATGGAGCCAGCAGGACTTCTAGGGGGAGGGAGAAGGGGAGGGTGGGTAGAGAGAAGGGATTTTTGTAGCTGGTGGGGTTTCCCACTATGAGTCCACCTGGAGTACCAAGCCACTTTGCCAACACAAGCATCAGTTCACCTGTTTCTAGTCAGTGTCTAGAAGTGGTGGAGAGCAGAGCCTACTGGAAATCCTTTTGAACAGCTAGCTCTGCCACAGAAGAAAGATTGCCTCCAGTCCAACCCCAAGCTTTGGCATGCCAGGCTAGAAGTCTTCCAAATGCAGTATGTTTTAAAGATCAAGTAAAAAACCTGGTGTATGTAGGTTGTGTGGCTCATTATGTTTACATCTGCTTGTGTCTTGCTCTTTGGACGACAAAGGGTGCAGATCTTCTGATGCAATCAGCTATGAAGGGAAGAACCAGTACAGCCCATTTGTTCTCCTTCAACCTACAGAAATATCTGAAGAGCAGAAACCTGGTCTCCATCATGTTCTGTGGGTGCATAGTTCATCTTTTTCCAATTAGCATTAATTTTTCCTCCAACTCCACTGCTCCCATTTCTCTTGCCTTTTCCCAACATAATTAATTTAAAAACAAATACGTTTTTAGCAAAAGGAATTTAGAAAATCAATGTATTGAAAATAGGACTGTTTCCTTGTGAGTCAAACAGGCTCCCATGTGTGTCCTACAGCGCTTTAAAACTTTTCCAGGCTTCTTGCTTCAGTTTGGGAGAGTATCTGAACCCCACAAAGAATCCTTTATACTGTTGATTTTGCTGTTTAATCGGCTCAGGTCCTAAATGTTTCTGTTCTAAATTTTCAAGTTGTGTGGTTATCAAGAAGCAATTGAGTGACAGTCTCTTGCTTATTTGGGCTCAGATCATAATTCCAATTCTATAGAAATTAAAAGTAGAGGATCTTTTGCTTAGAAAAGAGTGGAAAAACAGAAAATAAGAGCCGTGGGGAAAGGTCTATGAACTGCTGGCAGTACAGTTCAGGAAGGAAAGCAAGCACAGGGTGTTATATGATTCCTGTGATGGTCATCTGTTGTATAAGCTACAAATGCTGCAGACCTTAAAGACATCTCTCTTGAGTTCTAAAATCCTTTAACAAGTCTGAGTCATTTGTATGGCTGAACAGATTCAAGGTCTCTGAAGTAAATTGGAAATACCTGTAATTCTGCATAAAATTGGAGAAGAGTTATGTAGTCCCAAAGCAGAGGAAGAAATAAAAAAGGAGTCATAAAACCTCTGGTCTCTGAGAAAGCTCTGGGTGAAGATGACTTTCTAATAGAATTTTCTAAACCCTCTCAGTCTCACTTGGCTTCTGACATACGGAAAAATTTTCAAAAGGCCAAAGCAAAAGGGTTCCATTTCAGCATTAATTGCAGTGTTGGGTTTTCTTAACTCTCTCTCCTAGGAAATAACTCACCAATGCACCATTTGCAATAATTAAATTACAGGCAAATTCTTCTGACTAATGAGACTCAGAAGACACAGGTTAAAACAGCATCTAGAAAATGTCTGAGCAGCATACCTTATGAACAAGAATTCAGCATATAACTGGAGGTTGACAATAATCAGAAAGCTGCTAGAGAGTCTTATAGGCCTGTTATTATAATTTGCTATTTTTAAAATTCTCTGAAGTAATCAGAAAATCAAACAGCTCAACATCCCTAAAGAGAGCTGAGTCCCACCCACCAGCAGTGGCTGACTTCACTGTTGACATAAAAACCATGAAGATCTCAGTCTAGTATTCTGCCATGTAATTGTATCCTTAATTTTGGCTTGTTGGAAGTCTGCTGGAAAACTGATCTTGTGTGTCCTCATTAGAAGCAATTCATATGTAAATCATTTAAGATTTTTTTCTTTTTAACTTAAAGGAGAAAACATTCCTGTGACTCAAACATTGTGCAGGCTCTTGCTCCTCTTGTGGCTCCTGTATGCCTGTGCCTCATGCCAAATCAGAGTGAGAAGGTTGCTGGCTAAGCCCTCACCTTCTCTTGCCTTAGCTGCTGGAGAAAGCACCTGTGAAGAGACTTTACCTTTTCCCAGCCTTGGGTCAGTCACTGACGGGAGGTGAGGTGAAGCTCTGCTATGTTCTACACTCTTGTGCCTGGCGTACACCCATGGAAGGTGCTTCACTCCCTCCAGCCAGTAGTAGCCATCTAATTACCAGCTTTTCTGCATATTGGGAAGCTTAATTTTTGCTCTTTTATGTGCAAAAACAAGTTGTAGTAGTGGAATAACATCCTAGTGTTAAAATGGAATGACTTTGAAAAGACATTAAATAAACAAGTCAGATGATTTCTCTGGGCCTTTATCAATAAAACTGATGAAGCAGCATATGAGGTAACAGCCAAGTACTTGTCTAAAAGTACAACTTTGATAAAGTTTGGGCACCTATTTCTTCTGAATATTTCTGGAGTTGGAAATGGAAGTCATCATGAAAGTGTTGACAGCAATTTGAAGGTGTAAAGGAATACTGCATCTTTACCATGATTTCTATGCTTTTGAATTGGACGCGCTGAGTTCTTCACACTCTTAACTGTTCCTAAAATATAATGTCTGAGCTATTTGCCTCTAAGAAAGCTGAGTTTTTGTTGCTTAAGAATAAATTTTGAACTATTGCTGAAGGTGTTTCGAACTTCTCTTTGGCATCTTGTTATTGTAGGCACATAAAAATGTAGACGAGTGGGACAAGGTAGCAGATGATGAAATTTAAGCTGATTAAAATCTGTTGGTCAAAACCCTGTTTTTTCCCTTGTATAAGGCATTCTACATGAAAAAGTAGAAAAGGAAAAAGAAAGGTAGATCTTGAAGTAATTTGGGGTATCTTGTTCATGAACTGTCCAGTTCAGTGAAAAAAAAAATCTTACAGCTGCTAGGAATCTGACCTGGTGCCCAGAAATGTGTAAAAGAACAGCTGGCCCTGTCTGGGCTGCAAATCAGCTTTAACACTAATGGCAACGACTTTATTTCAAGAGAGTATTTAGCTTCAAAAAATGAATAGGGGCTGCATGTTCCAAATGTCATCTGTCAATTTAACAAATGGCAACTATATACACATCTTAACGCCAGATTGCTGTTTCATTAGGCTCCTTGTGGGTTATTCCTTCTTGGTAGCTGGCATTATTCTAGCCGGAGCAGCAGAAAGGCAGGAGGGCAGAAGCTCCTCACCACTATGATGCAGAGCAGATCCCGGCTGCTTTCAGGGGGCAGCAGGAGAGGGACGAGGGCACAAAACAAAAATATGCCAGAGGAGAAAAACAGGGGCCCGTGTTCCTCAGTACAGCCAAGTTAAGCTCATCACGGGACCAGACACAGAGATTTCTTGGAGTTAGGTCTGTAACCGCAGCCTCAGCACACAGGCAGGTGCTGATGGCTGCTGAGCAGCGCTGCCCGAGGGTGGTCTGAGAGCTGAAATGAGCAGGCAGGTGCTTCCAAATGGGAGCACTCTGTAGCTCTGTCGCAGAGAACAAAGGCAGATCAAAGGCTCGCAGGAGCGAGCAGATAAACTCCCAGTACAGTATGTTGAAGTGAATGAGTGCTGAGGAAACAGCCATGGCACAGGTGAAGTTAAAGATGGGCAAGAGTCTGAGTTGTCCCACTTTGCCCAGCTCCAACCCACTGCAATGCCATTTCCTGACTGTCCTCTGTGGCACAGCAGCACTGCAAGGACTCTCTGCATCTATAGGTCAATCCATAGGTTGACTCTCCCTGAGCTGCAGTTGCCCACACCGAAGTTGTTGTATTTCCTGTACAGTGGAAATGCTTCTGAAGTGTCCTACTTTGTAAGTAATCAAGGTTTTGTGGCTACTATGGCTGAGAGCCTTCAGCCCTCCCCCTTATCACTGGTAGCTCAAGCATCCTTATGGAGAACACTGACAAGGATAAACACATTGAAATATTTAAAAGTGCACTAAACAGGTGTGATTTCAAATGATTCATTCAGGCTGCTGCCAGTGCAAGTGCTGCACAGTGTGACTGGAAAGATGTTGCAGAGGGCAAGAAAATTAGTTTCTTTAAAAAGGATTAATTTTCTGTCTCCAGGGCCACGTAGTAACAGGCTGGTCAATACAGGACCAGTGGCCTCCGTTGCCAAGCAGCTCGGAATGCACAGGTGAGGCAGAGAACAGAAGGGCAGCTAGGTAACTTTGTTCACAGGATAAACTGACTTAATTTACTTGTACCTCAGCATCCAGGGCAGTTCATGGTGGGATTAATAAACCATGGGTGATGTGAACCACTCTCCCCCTGTCCTACAGCACTCCCACTAGGAACCTGCTTCTTCTTCTGCCTTCTCCTCAGAAGGAAGGCTCACTCAAGGGTAAGGGTCTCAGCAAATGAGCTGCTGCATTGAGCACCTTGCTGAATGGGAAGGAAAAATTGCATTGGATCCTCACAGAGTAATGACATACGTGCTGACACATCTGTGCAGAGGCAGTGGAGTGTTCTGCTGGAGGGTTAGAAACAGAGTTTACTCTGAGTCCAGTCTCCTAACAAACCTTTCCTGCTCAAACTAGCTGATAATCAAATTGTCTTTTTTTTTTCTTTCAAGAAAAGCAGGCTTTGCAGGAAGATGGAACATAGTTACTTGTCTTCATGTTACTTACTTTAAGCGTGTGGGTAAAGCTGGGAAGCTTTTGAACTCGGTGTCCCTATGGCTGGATGTTGAAAACCTTGCCTGTTTTTTTCCAACTGTCATTTGGCTTAATAGAACATGTTGCCCCTCCCTACAAACCTTGTTTCTCTTGCACAATGTGGCTGCACAGATAATGGCTGTTGTTTACATCCTCCCAAACTAATGTGGCTGTGATGGCTACCTCTAAGGCTTGAAAGGAGAAAGCAGGTATCGAAGTCGTGGGAAGTGTTAATTTTTACCGCACTGCCTCCTTGCATGCAGAGAAAGCTCTCAAGATTAGAGAAGTGCCATGCCAAATCTTTCCCCACGGGTAAATGTGAAATCCTGACACCAGAAAAATCAGTGTCCCTCCAAGAACACTACAATCTCAGTCATAATTTCAGAAGCTGTCCCTGCGTTATCCAGCAAAACAACACACACAAGCACCACAGCAACTGCGGCTTGTGTGTGCCACCGTAGCTGAGGACAGTGCAACAATGTTCAGGCAGAAATCAGAGACGAGCCCAAATCTCTGCCCCTGGCAGAGCCCTGCATTTTATTTTGCCCTCCTTCTCTACCCCCACGCCGCCTATTTCTTTTTTTAAATCACTTAGATTAAGACAAAAGGAAGGCACCATGTGAAAACATCACTATGGAAACATCACAGGCTCACTTGTACTTGCCTGCCAAGCAACTACCTAACTGAAGTTTTTCATCCTATTGGATCACTCCTGGCCATCTGCTTTCCTTCAAACTTCTCTGAATTCCATATTTTCCTGAAAAGTTCATTTTTAGAAAGGAGGGAGGAGAAGGCAAAGGGAGAATCCAGTATTCTTGGCTAGTGCAGAGCTATTGTGAAAAAGGAAGATAAACTCACTTTGGGGCAGCCTCTTAAAAAGACAAAGATCCATGTTTTGTGAAGTAGTGTCATAGAAAATACCTTGTTTCTAGATGCGCTTTAATGATAAGAGTATATATTGGCAGAACCAAGGCAAAACACACAAACAGCTGCTTCTAGTACTCTTGCACTAATTGTGGTCCCCTCCCTTTCTCTCATTTAGCCTCAAATGTATTTTCTTCTAAAATGTAACAGTTACTGCCTACACTGGAGTTGTTGGCTGCAGGCTCCACAGCCTTGCTCCAAATAAAACACAGAAATAGATTTCCTGCCAAGCACCGAGGAAGTTTGAAGGCTTTAGTTTTTAAAAATATAATCTTTTTATCAGTGCCCTATGCCTGCCAAAGGTAATTATGGGCCATGGCACATTTACATTAATGCATAGGACCTACGGACATTTCAAAAGCTTAATGGAGAAACTCCATAAATGTATGTATCGAAAAACAAATTAATTAAATTAAACTGTCATGTAAAGATACCACTTAATTTTGCAGAGCGGAAGGCACTCTTAATGGGAATGGAATGGATCAGTGAGCATTTCAAAACCCAAAGCTATAATTTAAATTCATGCTCTCCTCTAGTGTGCAAGTCACAAGACATATTTATTATAGCCTTGGATTGTCAATTGTAATCGGTTTAGCAGAGACAAAGCCGCGTTGTTTTGCTTCCTGCCCTCCTAGCTGGCTCAATATATTTTGATGTCAGACCATTGACAAGAAAACCAAAGGCTGAAATAAAATCATGTTTACCTGTGATGAACTGGCAAAAATGCAGTCCAAGGTAAATGTAACCCTGAAGCCCAAACGTTTATTTATCAAGTAGCAAGGGGAAAATGGTGAAGCATTTAAACTTCTTTAAATAAACCAGCTGAATATATTTACTGCTGCTCTTGAGGCCTGCTATGTGGCAACCTAGAAATAAATAGATAAAAATAAGTAAAAACACTGTGAAAATGAATAGCATCATTTATAAGCTGCTGCTCTTGAGTTTTCCAGATGTCAGTAACAATTAAAGTTGTTGCTCTTGACACTACTCTAAATGTAGAGCCAAAGCCTGACACCAGGTCCCCAGCAAAGAGAGAGCAATACTTCTTCCAGGATGTGCAACCCAGTTTGCCGCAGGATTTCACCTGGTACCAGCAGTTACAAACCAAGCCTATGCTTCTGCAGCCATGAGCAAGCATCTTCTCATTGAATAATGGTTCAATTCTTTTCCTAACTCTCTTTGTTCTGTAATTCTCTTTCTTGTTAAGTTCGTTTTCTGACGTAGAGCACTCCAGCCAGTCAGCTCATCAGGTTATAATTGTCGTGGCTTCCTCTTGCTTTATTCCAGCCCCTGTGTTAAGCTCAGTCACGGAGAGGTTTCTCTGAGCGGGAACTTCGAACCTTCTACCTAGGATCTCTGTAATTTCTTGTGGATCTCTCAAGTTTGCAAATCCAACTCCAAAAAATGCTGGCAAGCTCAAAACTGATGGTTAGGGAGAGCTGTGGCACAGCAGAGTGGCACAGCTGCTTGGGGCGCACCTCTGAGGGCAGTGGCACAGGACCAGCCTCCCAGGCTCCTGCTGTGTGGCGGGATGGTCATTTGCAGGGAGGGAGGAGAGCACTGCCTGGGGGGAGGCAGCAAGGAGGGGCTAGCTGCATGGCTCTGAGGAGTGGCTGGTGCTCACACAGGAGTTGATTGGTTTATTTTATAAAAATGCCTGCGGATCTGCATTTGTTCTTACTCATGTATGTAGCAGGATTTTCAGGTGAATGGGCTGCATTTTTTGCTTCCAGTGTAATCTTTCAGCAGTTTTTTCTCCAAGCTAATTATTATACTAAAAAACCCCAAACTAAACCAACCAACCAACCAAAAGAGCCAAAACAAACCCCCTCCCCCCACCCAAATTCGCCTCAATACTAGACCACTGTTCTTTTGCTTACACATTACAGTAAACAGAAGTATCTTTTATAACCTTTCTGTAAAATGACATTTTCTTGCTACACTATTCATCTTCCATGCCTCTCTTCCAAGATGCACATTATTAGCCTTGATCACTCTCAAGAGAAATTTTTATTTTTCTCGCCTTCTTCAGTCTCTTTTGGCTTGGCACAAGACTTGAACTGTTTATTAAGTGACAGGTTACCACTGACAAAAAAAATTCTGTTCCAGTTTTAAGGGTTGAAAAATTTGACACGGCTTTTAAAAACTGTTTTGTCCTACTACCAGTAATCTTTCTACTTATTTAGATGGCTCCTACTGTCACACATGTTCCAGTAACAACATGCTTCTTTGAAAGAAGGCAATGGGAAAGTGTTCATAGGCCCTCTGAAAAAGAAAACATGTTGAGAGATTTAGGTCCTGGTCCAAAACAGTATGAAGGCTCTGATTCTCACTGTCACTGATGTCAGTGACAAGCCAGATGTCTGATGTCTTTAATTTGGACTTTAATGCTTTCTTCAAGGTATAAGAAAATTATGGTCCAGCTGAGATGTGAATGTATCTGTAGCGATAAATTGCCATCTTCTATCACCAGCCAAATACCATAACCACAGGCATGCCCGTTTCTTTCCAATAAAGCCATCCCAGTCATTAAAAATGGTCTTTTCCTAAATAGTTTTTCCAGCTTAGCTGTCTGGTTCACAAGGCCTTGGAGCTCTAAAGCAGATTAAATCTACAAACACAGACATAACTTTTGTTTATGGAATGGGAAAGACTCAAAGAGGGCTCTAAGTAATGGTCAGTAGAATAGGATAGGCCACTGTCATCAGTTAAAGGGCTTAAGTCAAAGAAATATCATTTCTAAACTCTGGAAATAGCTATTATTGTAAAAAACACTTCTTTCCCATGTCACTTTGTAAACATTAAGTAAACACATAGAATACAAATTCTAAGTTATTAAGAGCAATGGTGACAAAGTAATGCTTTTAATATTCTTTTTAAAAACACTTTGAAAGTATTTATTTGAAATATCTAAAAAATTCAATTGTATTCAGTTTTTATAGTTATAAAATTTTGAACACTTCTGCATAAAATAAAAAAAACTATAGCATTTCTCAAATTTCTGAATAACAGCCAATAAACTACAGACAATTTCATCCTTCATCTAAGTATCCACTAAGAGGTCTACAATCAAGATTGAACCATACTTGTATTCTTAATTCATTAGTGGAACTTGAAGGCCCTCTTCTGGATTATAAATTACTGCATGGCCAAGCAAAGCACACGGAAATGACAAAACCAATCAACACTATGGAAAGCTAAATATCTTAAAGGTATTTTATTCATGTTATTACCAACTTCATTTCCTGATTTCCACTTGAATCTGCCCATCTCAGTTACTATAATTTAGTAGCTGAGAACAGCTTCAACTTCTTAGTGAATTCTTAAAAATAAAATATTTCTTATACTGGTATTCACAGGAGGAGTGGACAGTCTAAAGAGAGTTGTGCAGAGTTTCTCCACAACTTTGTATGAAGGTGCTGTGCAGCCAAGTGATATTTGCTCATCCTCATTAAGCAACAGCACACACAAATTGAGACACATGACCGTGTTTATGTCCCTGTCTACACAGGGACGTGACTTTCAGAAATGATGTCTGAAAATCTGGCTTGTGCTAGAGGTAGTGTAAAAAAAATGAAGAAACATTTACAATGCTCTTAAGTCTTCAAGGACTATAAAATTCCTTTATATGCTTTTTGAATAAATACACATACATGGACTGTAAAGGACTTACAACTGTAACCTTCCAAGAGAGTTACTTACTTGCCAGGCAAATATTTACTATTGAAAAGTAAGATGCTTCTCCATAGATAGAAGGAAAAAAATATTCTAGAATGTGCTGTACAAAAGAACCATTTTAATGGATCTGTCTGTAAACGAGTGGACTTGAACCACTAATTTTCCTCTTTCTAAAAACAGCCATTTATTCTTTTCTTTTTCATTATGATAATACAAAATCATAAACATAGAAATGCAGGAGCAGGTATTAAATATCCTATTAGTAAAAACTCTGTGCAGAAAATTAAACATAGTTTGATTGAACTGCACATTTTAAAAAAGCAGAATGCTGAAGAAACCTTCACATATCATTTTTTGGTAAGTTTCTGTGTCCCACCAGTGTAGGGCTACTGATGACGATCCTTTTTCCGTACTTTTGATTTTGGTGCTGCCAAGAAACAGGAAAGGAGAAGAATCACCAGAAGTGAATTACAGTAATTCCAGTGCCAACATTCTTTTAAATTAGGTTGGGATCAAAATGGATGCATTAATGTAAAACCTACCATTGGGATTTTCTTGTCTGTAGAAAGCTTTTAACAATTCCACTGCTTCTTCAGCACGATAGCCAGAAGAGCACTGTTCAAATTAGAATGATGTTAGCGGGCACATCTGAGAATAATGTATTCCATTCTTCACAATAATGCCTTGAGTACAGAATAATTTTAAACAACTGCACTGCCAACTTAGGGGTCAAAAAAAATCTCCTTTTCAGGTTTAATAGCTAATACAGTTGAGGCTTAGTAGAGTAAGTAATTTCCTAATAACTTAAAATTAGGCAAAACAAACTGTCTTTGTAAATTATGTAAAGTTTTTATGCAATCTACAATGTCTTTCTTTTTAATGTGCTTCCAACCTCCCATACTCCTCAAGCGCTTGGAAACATAAGAGACATACACCTAGGTATTTGCAGATGAGATTCCTGACAGAAAACACTCATCCACATATCTATTCTTTATTCCTAACAGTCACGTTTCAGATCTTTTTGGTCCTTCTAAAATACTTTTCCAGGCCATGAACACTAATGACAAAGCATTTAAATGTCACTCACACTAAATAAATCTCCACCCACGCTAGAAAATAACTAGTTATTCCTATACATTCCACTGCAGTTGCCTACAGAAACAAAGGATTCATAGTATCAAGAACCTTCTCCCTTCCATCTTCTGAATGTATAAAAAAATTAAATACCACATGCCAATGTGAGGAAATGAACACTCTTCCAGTACTGACTACACCAATTAATTCAGATGTTAGTCTCACTGACACACTGACAAAAAGATGCCTAATACATTTACACTGGAGTGCGAAACAGTATTGCCTTGCTGACTGAAATTCTTTGAGCCTTGAGCCTTTAATGCTTATTTACAATGCTGAAACACATTCCTTGTTTTTTACATTCATTAAATCATTAATGTAAAATGTGGAAAAGAACTCCAGTAATCAGTATCACTGTGTAAGGCAGGACCATGCACAACTGTGTATAATGTAATAAATAAAATCCTACAAATACTCTCTACATGTATGTATGGGTACATAGGTAGTATCACGCTGTAAAGCACCTAGATTTATTTATACTCTACCTCCACTGAATGCTTGTCCAGTCTTTCTCATGTGACAAAGACGCCTCCATCACCCCAGACACTGTTCAGTCTTTCAGCATCCCTACTATTCAGAAAGTTTCTTGATATCTAAATTGAATTTTCTCTGCTTTTGCAATTCAGATTTATTTTGGGATTTGAACTACATGAAGTGAATCTAAGCTAATACATTTTACCTCATAAACACACAGACTGAAAACAAAAATAGTCATTTCCAGTGGCTCAGCGAAAACCCAGTAATTCTGTAAGCTGCTATTACTTGATCTTTATTGATTGTGTTTGTACATTCTGCAGTTTAAAATAATTTTCCCTCATCTCTTCCTGCAGCATATACTTACTGTTCTAAGTATTACACATATTGTAGATATATTTAATTCTTACCTTGTTCCACAAGCATAATTCTTTCCCTTCCCCTTAGATAAATCCTTTTAAATAACGTAAGACTGTCTTCAGGGTTTTCCTCAATTTTCTTTTTTTTAAGGACCTAATTTTTTTTTACATTATTTTCTTATTAAGCCAAATTTACTTGACTTTGATCATCTTCCATCTGTGTCCTCTTAAAGTGATGCATAACATTCTCAAAGCCTGGTAATGAGCCAGGCACAGTACCCTAGCTGGAAAACAAAGGGAAACATTTTACAGCTTACTTCAAATGGGTCTCCTGAGTCCACCATATCATCAGAGGAGATGCTCAAAACTGAGCCGCAGCCTCCAAATCGCTCATTTCGACAGCCATACACCACCCGTGGAATTTATGGGAGTGAGTCAAGGTATTAAGTGAAAAATAAGCAGGAAGTACAGAAGCCTGATCTAGGCAGTCATCAAATTTCCTAAAATGTGCTTGTACTTTTCAAACTAAATTAGTCTGAGCTACAATTCCTCCCTCATAAAATCAGAACTTACTTTAGAATGAAGTAAGATGTATTGCTGAAGATGCACATCCAGCCTTTCTCAGAAAAGAAGCATGAAGCCCAAAGCCGGGGCATACAAAGACACAGTTTACTGATTGATACAACATTCAAAACTGAACACTGAACTGCACTTAGCTCATTTTACATACTAACAGACATCTCTGAAATGTATTTGTAATCTCTGAGAGTAGTTGTTTGTCATAACTGCACCATATATCTCACTCTTGAGTCTCTCACTATTCACCATGGAGGTGGGTGCAGACCCTCAAACCACCCCTCATGGCCTTCCCTGACACTGTCAAGCCTTTCTTTGTGGGTTCATTGCCAAAAGAGTAATGGTTTGACACAGAGTTTCCCAGTGTGAGTCAGCATGAAAGGATACTCATCAAGCGCACAGCAGCTGCACACATGATACAAGGCTCTACAGTTACATACAACACCAGCTGTGGAAACACTTCCCTGTAATCCCTCTTGTGTTGCTTGCACCAGTCAAGGACCTGGTCGATTGCCACCATTTCTGCATGTCGAGTAGCCTAGGAGATAAAAATAAGTATTTTCTTAAAAGTTTGCATTTATTCACTTTTGTTATACAAGTAATGTAATGCTCTTTGCTGGTTCAAGTTGCAAAAGAAATTTCATGCCACCCAGACTGTAAAAGAAATACTCAGCCCAAGAAAGAAAATATTCAACCTCAATCTCTTGTGTGCAGCAAACAGGATCCACAAGTGCCGTTTTTTTCTCCTACTTTTTCCTAGGCAGAGGAGAATGCTCAGAAGTTCTCTCTCAGTCATGCCAGCACAGTGAGGCAAGACATGAAAGCTCTACTTGAGGCTTAAGGGACACACAAAGCCCACTGGCACAACTGGTGCAGCCCATAGTCCATTCTACTTCCAAGAGCAAGAACACAGGCTGGATTACGTTCTCTGGAAATATTAACAAAGTGCTCCTCACTGGTACCTTTTCCTCCCTCTGACAATGCTACTGTGCTCACAAGGAATGAATACACTGTGAACATGCAATAATTTCACTATGTTTCTGCAACTGCCTGACATACTCTGTACACACGACATTTTCAGTGTGCCTCAGGTTTAATGCTGGGAACACTTACATGTACAGTAAGTGCCTCAAGTAATAGGCAGGAATTGCAGCATATGACTGATTACAAAACGACAAGGAATATTAATTTCTCTTTTTTTATCCAAGATAACTGAATGATGAGTATCTCAATATCTATGGCACAAAAACCTGAACAGAAGTGTTGGCTTTAATTGCAGAGAGACCAAAACAATCAGTAATGTCCCAGTACCACTCTGAAATGCCTGCAGCACTGTGCCATGCCAATGAAATGTCACAGCAAAAATTTCAGAAAGTACTAGTTTTGAAAGAACTCTCTAGTCAGAGCCTGATGTTTATTTGAATTGAGACTTAGCATTTTCCTTCTTTTTCTATCTATTCTGAAAAAAAGAATGTTTTTGACAAAAGCATTAGAATAAGACTTAATCAATCCAGATTATACTTGGACTTTTGTTTTGTATGTCTTTATATGACCCTTGATAGCTTCCTCTCAAAATGTGAACTTGGGTTAATGTTTTAGCACTGTGAAGATCTGTGGTGATAACAGTGTGATGCTCTACAATACATGGCAAAGGACTCACAACTTACTGCTATGTTTAACACAATTCAAAAATGTTTTAAAACTCCTAGAAAGGCCATTCAGCTGCTGCAGGTCCTACCAGCTTCTGCAGTAATAGAAGACAGCTACACAAAAGAGATTACACTAATATAGAACATTACTACACACTACTGTACCCATACCTCAAGTAATACACACTGGTTTGGTCATGTCACGTCATGAAGACACAGGAACACCAGGACAAACTCACCTCAAGGTGAGAAAGGATTATCCAAGTTACAGAACAGTCTTCAATTAGACTGTGGGTCTTAATAGTCATTAGTTTTCCAAGTTAAAAGGACTACAGTACAGGTTTTTAAAATAATCAAGAAAATGTGGAAAAATAACAGTTATAACTGTGATTTAATATTTCTCATAACAAGTGAGCACCCAATGCAATTATCAGGCAGCAGATATAAAACAAACAAAAGGAAGTACTCCTTCACAAATCATATAATTATATTGTGAAACTCATTGCCACAGGATGCTATGGAAGCCAAAACCATAAATGAGTTCAAAAAAGGTTTAGACAAATTCATGGAGGATATGTGCACAGACAGCTATCAGAAACAATGATCCAGATATAGTCTTGGACTCTGGAAGTCCCTAAGGTATTCACTTTCAGAAGTGGAAAGGATGTGCAAGGGGAAGGTGTATGCAGCTCCTTTCTTGTTTCTTGAGCTCCCTCCTTATGCACCTGTTAAAGGTCCCTCTTAATGACAAGATATAAGGGGAAAACTGACTTCTAGGTCTGTCTTAAGATTTTGTTTTGTATTAAGCTATGACTAGATAGCCTTTTTTTTGCTTGCTGTGTACAAAATAACATACAAGAGGTATTATTTAAATTTTGAATCACTGACTCAATTCACAAGCTTAACTTGCCAAATATTACACACTATTTTAAAGCCAAGAAAGCAAAAGCAGGTGAAGAGTAGCAAGAGAAAATGAAAATTGTTACAGAGTGGCAAATGGTGTACCAAGTGAAAAAAGCTGACTCAGTGGGGTAAAAGCCTTGACAGTGCCCCAAACTGTGGCAAACGTTTCACAGACAAATGAAGACATCACCACTGTCCTAAAAAGCTTACTTTCTAAATCTTTGACCATAATTAACACGTGAGAGTAAAGGGGGCCAAAGCTCAAAGTTGTCTGTTATCTTGTGGCTTCACTACACAAATAACACTTCTTTTTCCATTATTCCATACTGTGCCTGCAAGACACTTGCTACAATGACCCAACAGGACAGAAAAAAGAGGAGATGTCTGTGTGTATCAACAAAAGACCTAAGACAGAGAGCATTTTACTGGGAAGTGAATGATTGTATTACATGTGGGAATAAAGATGCCAAAAAAACATTTCTAGCTGGGAAGGGCCACATATGCTGTAGGGGAGAAGATTTTCAGGTTGGTCTGAGGCAAGACTGTGAACAAGCAAGTGTGGGAACTGCCAGGGGGAACACAGCACTGGCACAAACTTGTGAATGAATTGCCAGGCTGTCTAAACCCAATGTCTTACACAGACATTTGCTGCACTGTTGCCCACTGAAGACAAGTAATGCCATGTCTAACTATTTTGAAATGCTGATGCCACAACCATGCTCCTAAAAAAATAAAATAAACCAAACACAGCTGTATATAAACTCCCTTCTCCCAAAAGTAACTTCTCCCAGAAGAATGCAATGATAAGTAATTCTGCAAATAACTTCTACAGAGTAAGCAGCAGTATCTGTGTTCTCCTGTGGACATGGCAGGCAAAAAAAAAAAGTATGCAGGGTGACAGGAGACAGCCTGAAACACTGGAGTTTTTGGCAACTAAATCTTTTTGCCAAAATGAGCAGTTTAGGAACATAATGAAAGAGGGTATAAAGAAGACACTACCTGCTCTTAACTTCAGCCCATTACATCAGAGGATGCAGGGACCTGCTCAGGGAGAAGACAGAATTTATTTGACCAAAGGCCCAGAGGCAAGCTGACTCCTGACCAAAGGCAGAATTGCAGGAAAGAACTGAAGACCTAACTGAAAAAACGATCATTTTTTCAAAGCAGGAAGAAAGTTTTCAAGAAGTTTAAAAAGTCAGTATGTTATAAAGCTGCATTTTGGAGGTCAGAAAGCAAAGGCTAAAGGAAAAAATACCAAATGTCAACCCTGCAAAACAAATGACATGAAAAGTAAAAATACTGCAAGAGAAAACAAGTGAAAAGGAGTTAGCACTACTACAGTGACCTTGAGATGAGGCTCAAATATAGTATTATTCCAAAAGAAATTTAATAATTTACCTTTTCAATAAAAAATGATGCAGGGAATGTGGTCAACAGACTGAGTAAGAGCAGGAAAGCACAAATTACAGCATATGCAATAGAGAATTAGGCCTTTAAAATTTTAAAAATTTCCTAGGGCATGGAAGAGGGATGAGGAGCAAACCCCCAAGCCATCAAAAAATGCTCAAGACCTTGTGGCTGAGGCTGCCAGTCTGACAGCAATATCTTAATGCATCAAGGCAGAGTACTGCATGACTGAAACCTGTCACAGCAAACAGAGTCACTGTAATGAAAACCTGGAAGGACAGGTGTCATACACTCCTACACCTATAGATCCAGGAGGGTCTCAATAGTAAAAGAGGCAAGATAGCAAACTCTGAAAGTAGTGTTTATAAGGACTAGTCTTTATAAAAGTTAAATTAAAAAAACAGTAAGACAGCTGACACTAAATCGACCTAGTAACTTTCTTTAACAAATGTTTTTCCCAGGCAAGAAGAACACCAGTCTCTCTGCACATCTACAGTGCATCTGGCTGTGAAATTATTCTGAGTGGGGAAAACAGCCTAATGCAAGAAATGTAAGGTGGGCAAGAAAAGGAGACATTGCATTGACAGGGGAAATATTTGTCCAGAGGGAACTCATTACCATAGACACTCAAAGATCATTTGGCTTAAATGTTTTCAGTTGTGTCCCTGGCATTAAATGGTAAAACCCCTACAGAAAACAGCTGATGATGTGATGTCTTTTGTATGATGAAAGACACCAGAAGTGACAGGGTGAGAGTGTCACTCAAGAGGTGCATGGCCTTCTAGATGGGAGAAAAAAAAATTTTCAAAATAACAACTGAAGAATAGCAAAACAGCATAAAAGACCAAGGAAGCTCCAGGAAAGATGGGTGGACATTCTTCCAGGGGGAATGTGAACTACTAATATTATCAAAGCACAAGTCCATCTGGAATAAAATACAGAGTTCTGGTTAAGTGAATTCAAGAAAAATGAGTCAAAGCTGGAATGGCTATATAAAAGAATTATTATCATGAACACAGAAGGCAAACTTGCCTTCTGAGAGGAAATCAAACAGTTGGCTTGGGAAAAACAAAAGCCGAAAAGGAATAAGACTTTACATACAAGCTATGTAAAATAATGGATGATGCTGGTACAAGAACAGGGAAATATAAACAGAACATAAAAAGTTTGAAACTGGAAATCAGACATTTTTTAGCCATCTGAGGAATGATGTTCTGGAGAAGTCCTTCAATATAAGGTGGGACAAGAAATTAGTTTTAAAATAGACCTTGACATTTATGATGTCTGCTGGAACTGCCTCAATGGTTCAAGAGGATTGTTTTTTTTCCCCAGAATGGTCCCTAAATGATGTCAGAAATCATTAGGAAAAAGCTGAAAACAATTTCCTGCATTCACATATCATAACAAGTACTTCTTTCAAACTTAGGATTTTTTTTTTTTAGACTACATAAAGCAATTATGTATCTGATAAAAAATTTAGAAGCAGTAAGTACCCAGCATTTCCAATAACTACAATAAAAACATTTATGAAAATTAAGCCACAAGAGAAGTGAAACTTGAGCTAAGCAGCAATTCAAAAAAAGCTAGGCTTCCAAAGATATTAACAGATTTCTGTTTCCAAAATCCAGCTGAATTTTTGAAAATCAGGCTACTTGCATTATAGTATGTACCTTCAGACAGCCCTGAAACCAAAAATGCCTTAAAGCCTCCCTGACATTTCTAAGTTGATTTTCATTTTGTTATCAGTCTTGTCAGTTATGTTTTGTTTCTTAACATGTGACTTTTACACAGTATCTCTGGCATGATTTCCCCAAGAAGAGTCTGCTTCCCCACAGTGTTTACAATGGTGTAACATGAGATACTTAACTTCTCTGACATCTGGCTTTCTTAGAGCTGTATTAGAATCCTCTTAATACATTACCGATTGTCTTGTAGAACAAATAATGATTTACCTTTACTGTTATATTTTGAACTTAAAAGACTCACTTTAACTTTTTATTATGTTTTCAGATTTGAGACATCTAACAGAAATTACAGCCAGATCCTGCAATCAGATTAATTTATACAAAAACTGCCAGTTGTACAAAAACCCTGCTGGCATTAATGGGTCGCTCAGCATCACACCTTATTTGATAGTTACAGTTGCAACAGGTCTAAAATCTACAGGAGATATCTTTTTGTTTACTAACAAAGTGGCCTGTGGACAGAACTTTATCAGGAAAGGCCGCACAGGTCCGTCATTTCTCACCCTTAACCGCCAGGTGACTTTAAGAGGGCACGTTTGAGACCCAGCACCGGGACAAGCGCGGCGCAGGGCAGGGCCGACCTCAACTCACGTTTTTCGTCTCGTTGACCTCGTTCCTGCCTCTACCTATGACCTCGCCGTTGTAGACCAGCAGGCAGCCGACAGGAACCTCCCCTTTCTCCAGCGCCTCTTTAGCCTGCGGGTCAGACAGATAGACAGACAAACTCACTCGCGAGAGGCGCAGGACAGCGCTACGGCAGCGGGAGGAGCTCCCGCTGCCCACCATTCCCTCCCCCCTCCCCGCGGCTGTGAGGGGCTCCGGAGCTCCCCGAGGCTTCTCCCGCGGGACAGCGGGAGCCCCGGCCCGCACTGACCACGTCGAGCGCCTGGTCCATCCAGGCCAGCACGGCCACCTCCCCCGCCTCCGCCATGCCGGGCCCGGCCGCTGTTTCCGGCGCACCGC
>WEKY01002711.1:71379-103965 GCA_013390045.1 Picathartes gymnocephalus
CGCTGTTTCCGGCGCACCGCGGGCGGTGCCGCCGTCGCCTCCGCCCCTTCCGCCGCCGCGGGGATCCGAGGGGCGGCCGGGCCGGGCCGGGCGCGCAGGATGCTCCGGTCGCTCTGGAGTTTCCTTAAGCGGCACAAGAAGAAATGCCTCGTCCTCGGCACCTTCCTTGGCGGTGAGTGCCCGGTCGAGGGGCGGGGGCGATGATCCGGGGGGATACAGCGCCGGCCGTGGGGCCTCCCCGCGGAGCGCCACCGGCTCCCGCAGGGGAGGCCCCCTCGGAGCTCGCCCAGGGCCCGACGAGCCCCCCGCAGCCAGGCGGGTCCCACGCTGGCTGGAGAGGCTCTGTGTCCCTGGGCCGCGGCCCCTGCGCCCACCTGGTGACACCGAAGTGCTCCCGCCGTCTGCCGCCGGGAGAGCCCGGGTGCCAGCAGGACTTTCCCCCGAGGCAGGGAGGGAATCTACGCGTCGTTCCTTAAGTCCTAAAAGACGCGGACTCGGGTTGTCCAGGTGCTTTTACAGCGCGTGATCGCGGTGTTTTGAAACAAGGTTTAAGCGCGCAAAGCGTGGGTGTCACTTCTGTTGTTTTGGGATGGAGGCTGAAAACCTCCACTTTCATATGTGACTTATGCGTTGAGATTAATTGTTAAATATCACAGAATCAACTAAGTTAGGAAAAGAGATCATCGAGTCCAACCTGTGACCTCACACCACCTTGTCAATTAGACCATGGCACTAAGTGCTACATCCAGTCGTTCCTTAAACACTTCCAGGGATGGCGATTCCACCAGCTCCCTGAGCAGCCCATTCCAATGTCTAATCACCCGTTTTGTGAAGAAATTCCTCCTGATGTCATACTTGAACCTCCCGTGGTGCACATAAAGACTATGCGCTCTTGTTCTGTCACTTGTTACCTGGGAGAAGAGGCTGACCCCACTTGGCTACCATCTCCTTTCAGCTCTTTGTAGAGAAGGATAAGGCTCCCCCTGAGCCTCCTTTTCTCCAGGCTAAACACCCCCAGCTCCCTCAGCCAGCCACTCTTTATAGGACACGTGCTCCAGACCCTTCACCAGCTTCGTTGCCCTTCTCTGTACAAATACAGATTAGTTAAAGACACAAAACTTTCACAGAGAGAATTTGCATTAATTATTCAAGCACTTCTTTCTCCCTTAAGGCTCTTGTCTAACCTGTAGGTTGATTATGGTCTAATAAGCTCCACCTTCCCTTTAAGTTATGATAGGGTTGTTTTTATTTGGAATTGGATTTAAAGGAGCACATTGGATCTGTCTCTCTGTTTAATGATGAAGTGCGTAGCTGTGTAGCTGGAAATTAGATATTCCTTAGAAGGCATAGCCATGTCTTTGTGCACTCAGTCATCAGATGTACTTCTATCCGATGTAAATGACACAGAACTGGAACTTGCCTGAACAGTTGAATGTTCTGAGAGATACAGAGCTTTTGTAGTATGTTTTGTCACATGTTTAGGTGAAGTCCTCTGTGAAGGCGAATTATATTTACTTCTGTCTTGCCTTGGTTCTTGTCTCATCTGCATTCTTTCATCATTAAGTTCTTCTTCGGTTTTCCGAGGAGTGCCAATTAATCCATGATAATAGGCTGGGTGATGGTTACTGCAGTACTGGTCAGACTGCTCCTCTAGTTCACCCCCTCACCTGCAGGCTTGTGGCTCTGCAAGTGCAGCACACTGTCATGTTTACCACCACACTTGCAGCCCACCACATTAAGTAAACAGATTTATACACCAGGCTGTCACCTGGAAGATGTTCTCCCTCCCCTTCAACTGTCTGTGTTAGAGTGGTGGGTGGACGAATGGGAATAGTAAAAAAAATCACTTGTCCCAGTTTCAATGAGTAAACATGGATCCATTCCCAAGTGGGAAAGCACATATCTGGGAACTTGTTGTTCTAGTAGTCCTCATAGCCTGAAATCTTAAATTCTTCACGTATAAACAGCCTGCAAACCAACGTAACTGAATCTGCAGGTTTGTCCTTATGATTGGTGTTGTTTTTATACAGCTCAGTGTCACTTACACTAAAATGCTACTGACTGGATGAAGTGCATTTAAAATAATAATTATGGACGAAAACAATGTCATTTAAAGAATTACCAAACAAAAAAAAACCCCAAAATGCTTCTCTTCTAATAAGCATTTCAACTTCTGACTGAAAATATTACACTATGCTGTAATTCTCTGCAGCATGGATGAATTATCTGTTTCTTCAGGCCATGTAGTATTTGAGGACTCTGTAGAGAATTGCTTTTTATGTATTTGAGATTGAAGTAAATCTGAGCTTCCACAAGCAGGTGAACATCATTAGCTGCCACCAATGGCAACTGTGCACCATGGTATTTTAAGGAAGACAGGGAGATGGAGTGAATTACTGCAGAGTGCTGCTTTATAGCTGTTCAGCAGCTGAATCTTGAGTGCTTGGGCCATCTATATAGTTATGGATCAGACCTTAAAATAACTCCATGAGCTACGGTAATGCCACCACCAGTGAATCAGAACTCTGAGGTCTGTGGTGGACTCCCCAGAAAATACTGCCAAATCCTGAAAGATGGAATGCAACTTTACACACTGCTTTTACCTGAAGACAGAATATTTGGAAGTGGTGGAATGATTTAAGGAAAGCATCCAAATCTGCTCATTTAATAGCAGAGCCTGGAGTCTACATCTCTCTGGTGTTTTTTTAAGAGCTGCAGGTGCATTTTCCAGGAAGGAGGGTATAACAAGGAAAATGGGACATCACAAGATTTAATAATTTTAAGTCCTTAACTGGCACATGGTCAGAGTTTAATGTGAATATTTAGTGATTCCTTAGACAGTACAGAAGAGTTTCTACATTATTACTGATACAGTATTGTATCAGTGTTGTGTTACTGAAAATTACTGCACCAAAATCAGAGTTGGTTGGTAGCTTTTCTTCTGTTTACTGAAGTGGATTCCATGTGTGTTATCAGTGCTGTCATTCTTCGTGGAATTTCTCTCAATTCCAACACCACAACAGATATTACTGCTTATGAAGTTACAAATCTCATTAAATAAGAGCTCAATTTGAGGGACAAAGCAACTGAAAAATACATGTAACTTCCCCTTAACCATAGAGTGGGACTGAGAAGGCCTCACCTTAGCAAAGACCTGTACAAACCCTGTCTTTAGAAGTTGTTTCTTCAACAATATATGTTGCCTACTGAAAAGACTTAAATCTCTTCAAGCAAGCAAAATCTAGTGGTCTGGGATCAAACCCACTAGAAATATGTAAAGTAGAGAGAGAGAGCACGATGGAACCACAAGAACACATTAGCTTCACAAGTTTATTGGATAGTTTGATTAAAGTAGTTTTTATATCGGTGCTCAGCATTCAAGGTAGAGTTCAGTAGATATTACAAAATGATTCACCATTGAAATTCTGTTGCTGCAGTGGAAGAACAAGCTCAGGGTGTGTCTGCAATGTGTGGTTCTGATTTCAGTGGTGCATTAATTATTGCTGAATTTCATATGTTGCAACCTTTGCCTTGCAGAAAAAGCATTTCAGTTCAGAAATCTCTCTGCTTAGCAGAAGAAGTTGGCTTGGTTTGTGAGTAAGCACAGAGGCATTAAATATGTTCTGGTGGGACTCAGTGTTGCCAAGAGAATAAGGCTTAAGTGCCTGCATGGTTTAAAGATGGTTTTCAACCATAATGGGACAGTTGTATGTTACTTGATGCATGGCTTGCTTGAACATAAGGACAACTTAGAGAGCTGTCTGTGTCCTGGAAGGATACAGGCTTCTGTGTGTCAGCACAAATTCTACATAATAAAATATGTAAAACTGAAAATTTCCCTTTTTTTTTTTTCCTGAGGTAAGTATGGCAGTGAGGACAAAGGTTACTTAGGGTTGTAAAAAGGTTGCCTGAAAACTTGATGCCTCCTAATTACCTATCCCACTCTTCTGCTCAGCCCTTCATTCCACCTGTGAAGAAAGGAAAGGGCTGAGGGAGAGGAAAGCCATAACTTATATGATGTGAGAAATACCCTACCTCTTGGAGGCTACTCATGTGACCATGTAAGAGCCTGAAGAGTTGGTAAACTTCTTGCACTACTTACATTCAGGTGGGAAGAGACTATACAGTGCTACAGCCAAGGAGGGATGTGGAGACAAATTACAGCATATTTATCTCAAATCAGTGTTGCTTCCACAGGATATGGGTGCTGTAGTCGCCAGGGTGCTCCCCAGCTGGCAACTAAAGCACCACAGAGGCATTCACACCCCCTCTCCTGTGGGATGAGGGAGAGAATCAGACCTGACCAATGCCCAGCAGTCCCAGTGCTCCTCCCTCCGCCCATTTTCCCCCCTAATTTTACTGCTGAGCATGATATCCTCTGATGTGGTGTGTCCCTTGGAACTTTGGGATCAGCTCTCCTGGCTCTCTCCTCCCAATTTCTTGTGACCCCCAGCCTCCTTGCTGATGGGGTGGTGTGATATGCAGAAAAGGCCTTGACTTTGTGTAAGCCCTGCTCAGCAATTACAAAAACATCTCTCTATTACCAACAGTGTTCCCACCTCCTATGAAGAAAATTAACTCTATTCCAGCCAAATCCAGCACAGACAGCCAGTACAAATGTAAATACGTCTCACTTTCTAGATCAGTTGTAAAACAGTATGAATAGTAGTTTGAGATCCTTACTGTGGTTCCTGTACTTGAAGGATCTGACATTAGGTGATGTAATCCTTGTTTTTATCACTCATCTGTTTCTGAACACTCCAGATGTGTTGGGACTATAGTATTTTGTATAGTTCACAACTTGGTGAATATAGAAAAAGGTTTCCATAGATATTCTCTCATGGACAGTCTCACTATTTGTGAATTTTCTTAATTCCTGGTTTTGTGTGAAATGTATGGGAAGATTCAGTGAAATTCCATGTGTACAGCAGTTTAGTTATTTAGACACGAGTAAATCTGCTGCAGCTTTTTGCAGACCTCCTATCCCATACTGACAGGTAAAACTAAGTTATATTAGTTATTATAAAAAGCTGGTATTGGCTTTGCATGTTTATAAGAAGAGACTTTCAAAATGTCAGCTTAGTGTTTTACAGGTTTGTTAGCTGACTTGACATCATGGCAGTTTTGGATGTGGCTTTCTCTGGTCCTGCTTCCAGCTCCATGTGATGATGGTTTTCTGTGATGCATTCATTCTGGACTTCTTAGAAGTCTGTATTATTGTCAAGTCCCCTGAATTAATGCAGCATATTAATATAGATACACGTGGTTGTCCTAAAGAAAAATGGAAACACCCCTGCAAGCCAACCCACTGGCTGTCAGCTCCTTGAAATGTCGCATAAGCCAGAGACTTGCAGAGGCTCCACTGCTGTTTTCAGGAACAAGTGTAGTGGGCAGAAGTTCATTGTCACAGCTGAGACTTGAGTTTCACAGGTGAAGTGCTGTGTCCTCCAGGCGACTTAGAGGCACTTACAAGCCCTGCAGTTGGTAGGAGAGATGGTCTGCTGCTGACAACCAAACCTAAAGCTTACTGTTGTTTGTTGGGTTTGCTTAAGGTGGGTGGGTGGGTGGTGCAGCTTTTGCTTTGGTTAACTTCTAATGCATCATATCCCAGATGAGAGGATAATCCTGGATTAAGCAACATCTGTTAGCAGTGGTTCAAAATTATAGTTTAGTTCAGGGAAGGGAGGGAGAACCGAGACATAGTAGCTGGTGTTGCATTATTTTAGACAAATGGGTTTTTTCTGGAGACTGCTATTGACTGCTATCCACAAACCTGGATGACTGCTATTGCAACTTTGTATCCTCACAGGGCACCGCAGCTCTTAGTACAGAGTGGGCACACAGCCTTAACCATCAGGTGTTAAGCAATTAGCTGTCTCAATCTCAAAGCGCTGCTGCTGTTCATCACTCCAGGGCATGCGCATGATTCTTGTTGAAGTATTTGCATGTCTGCTATGACCTGTCTACTTTCAGGAAGGGTCTTTTTTTATACTTATGACTTTTCTGCTACAAAACTTGGAGTTAAAGGATTTCTTTTGGGGTGCAGGGAAAGTAAACAAAAGTAGTCATTTGGACAATTGACTATATGTTAATGTAATGTGAAAAATGTGGTGGGATAAAATGATTGGAAAAATCTTGTGTTCAAGAATTGATCACTAATGCTAAAAAATTGTTTCTACTTCAGTATGTTAGCTGAAAAAAACGAGTAACCTAACAGTTGTATTCTAAATAGGTATTCTTGGCAAGAGATGAAAATAATCTTGATTGTGAAGTCTCATTTTTGGTTACCAATTTATTGGTGAAATTGCATTTTTTGTATATGGACCCATAATATTAAAGTTTGCATCTAATGAAGTGAGTATTCCATATGGCAAATGGGCAGTCTGCCTAAAGGCTGAAGTGAGGGAGAAACTTACCCATTTCTGTTTTATTATATTTTTGGGAAATGGAAGTGGCTGTGGTTGTTCCAGACTGGTCCAGTTTGTAGTTGCCCATGAGCAAACATAATGCCAGTATGAATAGCTGGATTTTTTTACAACCATCAACATTGGAGCACAAAGTTGACAAGGCATTTCAGACACTGATAGTTTTGGGGAATATTTTTGGAGGTTTTAATAACCTAAGAAACATAGCTGAATTCAAAATCTTGGGAAGTTTGGAGTTGTTTATGGGGTTTGTTTGTTTGTTTTTGGTTGCGGGTTTTGTTGGGGTTTTTTTAGTTGGTTGGTTGGTCTTTTGGGGGTTTTTTTTAGTTTTTGTATATTTGGTTTATAAAATTAGTTTTGAAACTTGCAGCTTTCAGCAACTGTTAAATGTCCCACTTGTTCAAATATTGGCTTCTAAATGTGAAAATTGAACTTTGAAGAAAACTTTGTGTGTTTACAACTTCAGATAAAGTACTCTGAAAAAAATTTTAAAATACTTGATTTGTTATTCGGATTTCTTCCATGTGCTGTTATTGACCTGGCAGATTTGAAGCTGGTTCTCTGTAGAGGAGTTTCAGTAATTAGAGTATTAGTCCACACAGACAGATGATTAACTTGTACAATAGTCTTCTCTTGCATGGATTTGTTCCTGCCTTATCTCTGTGCCTCCTCCAAATCTTTCATGAGAGAACATGGGAGGTGCTGGTTACACACATAAGTAGGAAACTGCTGCTGTCAGTGCGTGCTGGAGGCAGCAGGTGAACCTGACACACAGGAGCTGCTATAAGAAGGCCTGGGTGGAGGGGAAGAAATTCATGGAAAGCAGCTTACAGTGGGCAGAGGTCCTGAGGAGAAGCCTGGAAGGTGTAGTGGTATCTTGAGGAATGGCTTAGAAAAGGGGGCAGAGATGAGGAAAGATGGGAAGAGGGCTCTGGGCAGCCTCGATAGATATCTGAACCCCTGGTGATGTGGGACAAGCTGCTGGGAGAAACTTCAGAGGAATGTGTATTGGAAGAGGTGAAAATGCAAAGCAAAGGTTTTTGGTGTATCTTTATGGAAATGAAGATTCATAGTAAGAGGGATGAGGGATGGTCAGACTGTCAAGAGTAGAAGAGTGTGGCTGGAAAGTAGGAACCAGGTGTGGTAAAAAAAGAAGAGCCATAGTCAAGCCCCATTGAAGCTAATTATTCCTATGGAAGTTTCAGGACCAAATGAAGAAAGTTATGATTTATAGCATTTTTCTCTTATGTGATCTTTAGTACTAGTACTTGAGTTTTATCTCTACCTTCTGCTAATTTAAGAAATATATCTTTTTAAAAATTTAAGTTTTCATCCATCTCTAGACCTGTGCATTTCTGTTTGTTTTTCGTAACCCTACACTGTTTCTCTTTTTTGTTTCAGTCTCTTCAGTACTAGTTGTTCACATTGCAGTAGTACCAAAAATGTCTTCTGTGAATGGCAAAATACCTCTTCTCAGGAAAGTTTCTTCTACTGATTCAAATCATTAGCCTTGACGTTTTAATTAATTTTGAAAACATTCTCTCTCAGTATTGATTTGTCAATAATTATAAAAATACTCAAGACCCCCATATCCAAAAAAACCCCACTACGCACTGTTATGCTTTAAAATCAAAGAAATGGGTAAAGGGACCTTTCTCACTTTTTAAAAGCACCTTCTAATGTGGATATTTCTCTGTAGGAGTCTATTTACTGGGAAAATATGGGCAGAAGAAAATCAGAGAAATCCAAGAACGAGAGGCAGCTGAGTACATTGCCCAAGCACGAAGGCAGTACCATTTTGAAAGTAATCAGAGGACGTGCAATATGACAGGTAAGATAAGGAAATAGCTACTATTTTAGGTAAGGGGGAGCTATTTGGGGATCTCTACTACATATTGTCAGGATGGCAGAGGAATAAGAAATGTAGGTAAATTCAAAATCATAATTAAATACTGCTGCATAAATAGAGTTGTTTTGCAAATAGAGTCTGAAGAGTAGAGGATTAAAGGGATTTTAGGGGACATCTGAACCCTTACCCATCAATAAACATATGAGTATACATGCAGGTTACAACTCTTTTGTCACTTCAGGACCCTTTTGCCTTAAACTGCATGTGGTACTGAGGTGTGAAACAGCATTCAGATTCAAACAATACTGAATTTACAGCAGGATTATTTTATTCATTATAGCACATTGTTAGTAAGCTGCATGGAGAACTTGGTGGGTAATTTTCAATAAGAAGCACATCAGCCCATCAGTTTCCTACACAGTTAGAAGGCACCTGACTAGCTGGAGAGCAAAAAGTACTCTCTTCTTACGGCACCAGTCTTGGGACTTTGGGAAAGGAGATGGCAGAGAAGAGTTTTAACAAATTCCTTTCCATTGTAAATACAGGCTGTTCAAATCTATTTTTGTTAAACAAATTAGGCAGTGTTTTCTTTTGCTGTTGAAATTTGTAATGGCTTCTTGGGTAAGTTCAACCTGTTTACCCTGACCAATTGGTATTTAATTTTCTTCCTTTCCATTTTGTACTGCTGGGAGTGATCTTGCTGCAGAGACTAAGTTTTTCTTTGCCTTTCTTTGTACAAAGTATCTTGTGTCTGACAGCATGCATTTCTGACAAGATTTTTCATACTTTGTTCTTAGTATTTATCATGCTCTCCATTTCCTGTTCCCATCATGTAACAGCAGATCAGTCCTCATTCTGAAAGGAAAGGATTTTTTCCCCACTAGCTTTCTCTCATTTATAACATACCTTTCTCCAGTTCTCTTGCTGGAAGAAACAAACCTCAGATCTTTTTCTTCTCGCTGGGAGAAATGCAGAAGTGTAGCTTTTCACCAGATTTTCTTTTGAGGAGTTGGAGGCAGGTATATGCAGGATGTGAGTACCCATCTGCAGCTGGAGTAAAACCACATGGTAACGTAAGGGCAGCATTGTGCCCCAGACTATGAGAGACACACAGGTTATTGCCCTTCTGAGTTCTCCTGGGGTTTCCCATTGACTTGTCCTCCCAGCTTTGCCTGTTGAGCAATGAAATGTATATCCTATAGCACCTGTTGAGTGTGAGCTAAGGATGGGTTTATGATGGGTTTTTTTTTTGTTGGTGTTGATGTTGACAGGTTTTGTTGTTTGGTTTTTTTCTTTTAATAACAGTACTGTCAATGCTTCCAACACTGAGGGATGCCTTAATGCATCAGTTAAACTCTGAGAGTCTCACATCTCTTCTTAAAAACAGGTAAGACTCTCTTAAATGTGTTGAACTCCACTTGTTTTGATGACACGTTTTTTTCGAATTATACAATGTAGAGAGCATGCAGAATTTTGGTTCAGTGTCCCATTGAATACCCATAAGG
Source organism: Picathartes gymnocephalus (assembly GCA_013390045.1). Lineage (NCBI taxonomy): Eukaryota > Metazoa > Chordata > Aves > Passeriformes > Picathartidae > Picathartes > Picathartes gymnocephalus. The sequence continues at coordinate 81,159 of WEKY01002711.1, forward strand.
TATTTTGAAATCACTATGTAAATATTTTGTCATGTTAAATGTATTTTGATAGGTATGGCTGGCATTTTCCAAAAATGACATGAAATAATACTTCCTTTAAGGTGCTGCAGTAAGAGCCATGTTTTTTGTTGAAATCGTTATAACATAGGTAGATGAAAGTACTTGGAGGATCTAGTCCTCTCAAACAGAAGAGAATATTTTGTGTGAGTTGTTGATGTTGTGTTTGTAAAAATGTTCATGTAATTTTACCAAGTTCAGATGTGAGTAGTATTGGAAAGTATCCAAGATGAAATTGCAAAAGCATGTAAGTGATGAGAACTAAGTTTTTTTATTTTATTTTTGAAGTAGACCAAATAGGGACATGTCATACATTAACAGAAATGCTTCCCTGTCAGAAAACACCTTGGAATTCCTTACAACTGCAGGAACAAATAGCCTGTTTTTAAATACATTAAGTGCTTAATAGCATACCTTAAATGTAAATTGCTTGGCATATGGCACAGAGTAAAAGTGTTATGTAGGCAATTAACACAGAATTTCTGACTCACTCCAGACTGTCTTTCTAGTTTACCTCTCACTAGTTTATTTATACAGCTATAACTTCAGCTGTTCAGCGTTTAATAGGTTACCTATTCAGTCACTGGTTTTTTCAGTCCAAAAACTTCCACAACAGTCCAGCCTGATTTAAAGGGGGAATTGCAGCCTGAATGATGTTTTTATAATAAACTATCTGAGAATTTGCGACTGTTACTGAATATTATTCACCCCAAGCAACAAGAAATTCGGAAAGGTTAATTTTAATGGAATAATTCTATTTACCATAATAGAAGTCTTAATCAATGAAAAAATTAAACTGAATGAACAAAAGAGCTTGTGGATCACCAGATATGTCATCTGAACTGTGCAGCAAATAGTCTGCAACAGTTTGTAATCCTTTGTTCAGTGGTGAAGACATATACCTTATTTTGTTCTCTGTAGCAAGCATTCTTTTATCAAAATACATCTGCTGTCTCTAACTTGCTTGACCAGTTGAAACATTCTAGGGATAGGTTCATTGATGCACCTCTGAATTCCAACAATCCTAGTGAAAATAGAGATTAAGCTTTTTTGTTATTATTGGTATGCACTTATGAAAACAATTTTTTTTTTAAATGCTTGATACATGCAACATTATGTAGGCATGGATGACCATTTAGAGTGTATCTTACAGTGGAATTTATGTCTTAACACTTCTTATATTGACTTACACTGAGGAAGTTTTAACTGGATGCTTGAAAGTTTTGAACTGAAATGTAGAGAGGGGGCTGTGGAGGCAGAGATAATGGAATCAGCCATCAAAGCTCACTCCACTTTGAAGCGATTCTTTGAAGAAGCTCTGCTATGCATGGAGGTATAGATTTCTTTGCTTTCCACTTCCATTTGAGATCAATCAAATGGCTCCAGACCTTTGAGCGCTGTTGTTGTTGAATATACAAAAGAGCAGATGTGGAGATTTACTTTTCTTAATGGCCCTGAATATTTATTATTTTTCTCATATAATCTATGTTGTGGCTTAACATTTTATGGATCTATGTTATCATACGTTACAGATCATATTAGACCTTAGGTAATCTCCTCTAATTTAAAATCCACTCACTTCCTTAAATTTGTGGTGGCCAGTGGTACACTGGGGGCATGAGGAGGCTGAAGTCTTCAGACTTCCAGGGAAATTTTTGAAGAGGGAACAGCACCCAAGACCACAAATGTTCTTCCTTGATCTGTCCTCCTCTTTTTAAAGCCCAGTGATTGGGTAAGATAAGGTGAAGTCCCTGCTTCTGCAGCCTTGCAGATGTTGCGCATCTCCTACCTCTTCAGCACTTAGCTTTATTCCAAACCTCTCGTTTCTGTTTGCATTGCCCTTTGCTTACGTAGTGAGTAACAGCCTTCCAAATAAATAAACATGAAGTAAAAGTTGAGTTTTGAGTAGCAACTGAGTCTTAGTAAATTGCAGGAGATGAAGACCAAAAAATAAATTTCCACTGTTAGGCTTAGCAGTTGGAGACTTTTAACTGTTACCTGGCTGCTGCCTTATGTTGTAAGGAGAAGCTCTGTAAGAACAAGCTCTAGAAAATGTTTTGATGTAACAGGTGCAAGTGTAGTTGGCTGATGATGTATTGGCTCCCTATATATCTTCATACTGCATGAAGAACTTACCCCTGATAAGTAACAACTATGGCTTTGAGTCCTGTTACATGTTTTATGTATATAAATATTACAGTATTATTTTACAAAGTCCTTCCTTTGTTTTGTTTTAGCAAGGCTTTAAAAACTTGCATAGAGTAGCTTTCAAAAGTGTGTGAGTTGCTTGTGCGTTTGCCATGAATCCATGTGTCTCTTTCAGCCACTGTTTATTTAATGTCTCTTTAGTTTTCAGAGTTATAGACTTAATAGTTTATTGTATCAGTTTATTCGCATTATTTGATAGTAGTGAACATAAGAATTCTTTGTTTATGTAAATGATAGAATGTTCAAACTAATGCCAAAGTGCACATGTCGTGCCTGTAAAGAGAAATGATTTCTGGTGAGAAGTCCTGGGGTTTGGTTTTTTTTTTTAATAAACTAGGTTACTGTAAATTAAAGGTTAATTTGAACTCTTAGCTCTAAATATTTAAGTGTTAATTCTGATCGTAAGAAATTATCAAGTGTTTCCCTAAGTGACTTTTACAATATCTATCTTCCCCAATAGACAAACAGTAGCCATTCTTTACTGACAGTGCTTAACAGGTGAGAATGGCTCATCAAAATTTTGGATGGTTAGCTTGCTCTTATTCCTGCTACTGCTGCTATATTGCCAAGATTACCTCTGGATAGTAGCTATAAATATGCAGCGTACTTCAGGCAGTTCAGGTGTAACTATGCAATCTACAGTCTTGCTTTGTTGACTGCAGGATATAAACTTTCAGGAACTGGTCAGGTCAAAAAAGTGAACACGCCTCAACAAAAGAAAAAAGATCAACGTGTATCTGTATGGATAGTGCAAGACTTCCTTTACATGCATGGTTGTCATCTCTTTGGTTTTTAATGATGAAATATGAACTTTAAACATGTCAGACAATGGTAAACCTTGCAAGAAAGTAGGATGTAGAAATTCTGATCCTGCATTTATTACACACAGGAAGTCCTGCTGAACTGAGTCTACATTAAATATATAGAGAGTCAAGGCCCCAGAAAAGACCACTTTGTAGCATCAGTGGCTTTTTCTGACTGCTTAGTATACTAACTCAAAGCTGATCATCTAAGTGTGCAATTGACATCACTAAACACTACATTCATACATTAAAGTTTGAGTATCTTTTCCATGCCTTTATAGTGTGTTGTTTATATACTGCTTTCTTGAACAAGGCCTTTCTTGAATGAGATATAGACCTGGATTATTTGAATAATTATGGTAGCTAAATAAGTTCACCTTAGAGCACTGCTGTGTCATTTAACATATTTGTTAATTTCCAAGTAGATTGTAATTCTTAATATTTCCATTTATTTTTCCCACAGGCCAGCAAACAAGTTAGAAATATGGGAGGATTTAAAGATAATAAGTAAGTGGAAATGAAAGATTACATCTGCATAATTATAGTGTAGATTTAAAATTACTTACACACCATTTAAACAAACTTTACAGTGGGTTGTTTCAGTAGATATGGAGATATTGTAACACACATGGCAAGCGTCCTCCCTGCCCCTGCACCTCCAAAGGCTTTTCATGAAGGAACTTTTTTTAGCCCCATGGGAAGTTAGACACTCAGAGACCAAGGTGAAGAATTTTACTGGCCTTCCTGCTACTCTACTCAATAAAACTTTGTGAGACCTTTCTTTGCCATCACAATAAAATGAAACTAGCTTCAGAAATTCTATGCTGGATGTAATGGAAATTCAATCAGCCCTTACATGGCCAGCATTTCCCTCTTTTTGAACCTGTTGGAGAGAACCACTGTAGCAGTGGTCAGGTCAAAAAAGCTGTACTAGCTGATTAGTATTAGCTGATGGAAGCAGTGGAAGGGATGAAAAAAGTAAACTCAGAGAATTATGCAGTGAAATACTACTGTTATGTCTTTGCTTTCTTTTGGTTTTTTTCTCCTTTTCATAATACCTTTACAGATCCTACTTTTGGTCTGACTCCTTTCTTCCCATCTCTGTATCTATTCATAATGCTTCGTCTACACACCCTCATTGCCTACTGGCTGGTAGATGATGCTCATTTTAATTTTCCTTATTTAGATCTTAGCTGCTTCTGTCTTAGGTAACTTTTTTGACAAGCTTCAGTGGGGTCTGAATTGCCTTATGAGGGCTAACATAGGCTGTATTTCCTGGCCTAATGAAGAAAGAGGATTTGACACTAAACATTTTCCTTCTGGAACAACTTTTATGATGTTAGTTTTCTCAACATAACTTGTGTAATGTGCAAAATGATATTAACATAGGCCTTTAAATGGGACACTTTAGATGCAGATCCAGCACATTAGACTCATGACCATCTTGGGTATGTGTTGTGACAACGTGTTATGACAACCAGTGAGAGAAATGTGTATTTAAAAGTCATCAGCACTTCTGAGTCTTGGAGAGCACTCTCTCCCCTTGACTCATCCATGTTTCCCTGAGTTTGGAGTTAGTCTGTTTTCCCTTCCCAAGGTTTCACACGCAGCATCGTCGCTGTGTACAGCACCTGCATGCTTGTGGTTCTCTTGCGAGTCCAGCTAAACATCATCGGCGGTTACATCTACCTGGATAATGCCGCGCTTGGCAAGAATGGCACAGTAAGTGTCTGGCTTTGTTTCAAAGGTAGGACTTGCACTTCCATGGAAGGGAAAGGATTATTTGGTGACATGAAAAGGGCATAGTTTAGGACTATTGGAATGAAACCAAGGGTCCTTACAAGAGTGGGATATGTGGAAGCATTACTGGCAGTATGCGATATTGATGTCCTTTAATAACATCTAAATTTGGATGATGTGGTGATACTGTTGCTTACCTGAATACCAGCAATATTGGAGAATGCCTTTTGTCTGCATTTGTCTTGCTTAAAGAAGGCTACTTTCTGTCTAAACACCGACATAAAATTATTTCTTTGCTTTAAATTTTTGTGAAATGGTAATACCATGTGAATGATCCAAGATAAGTAAGCAATGGTCTTCTACTAGGTCTTCCTAGTAGATACATTAATTCCTCCAATTGAACTTTTCTGAGATTAAAGAAGAAAAATGTTGTCTTTGAAATTTTGACTATTTGGTTTAACTCCAAAAGGTTATCTACCTAAATACCTGTTGGTGGGGGCAAGCAAGGTGGAAAACCTGGTTTTTGTTGATATAGTGTATCACTGCTCAATAAAAATAGATCAGTCCCACAGTAAGCAAGTACCTGTTGTAGACAGTGGGACCTGCAAATTGCTGGATGACTCACCTAAAAATAATGGATACAAGCTGATTAGTTCTCATCTGCCCCCCTGTGATAGCTCCTGCTGAGAGTCAAGGAACAGCATGTCAAGGCAGGATGAAGAAAAGCTTTCAATAGAAAGGCCAGAGTTGACTGAGGTAGTGCTTCGTTTTGTAAAACCTGAAAATGCTGTTTTAGAAGGGCAAGATGAGTTTGAACTAGAAACATATTTCCTTTCTGTTAGTTTATCAATAGAGAAGTAAGTTGACAGGGTCAGCTCTGAGACATTCCATTGGGACAAACTGGAATCCTGTCTTGGTTTCTGAAAGCTTCTTTTCTATTACGTTTCAGCATAAATAACTTGACTCCACTAGATTTAATTTTTGGGGTGGTGGAGGGTCTAGTTTCACCTACAGTGCAGGTTTTTAAGAGACTTCCTTTATGTGAATGAAAAGTGACAGATTTTTCTGTGCCACTGAAGATGGAAGAGAGATCTGTATAGGTTTGAAGAAAAGAATGCCAGAAGACTTATGATAGATCCAGGGGTTGATGGGCAGGAAGAGTCAGTACAAAGTTGAAGAGAGTGGGGCAATCTGTTTGCTGAAGAGTATTACAAAGATTAAGGAAATTATTTTTGAAATTATTTTTGCATTTTTCTCTACTTTTGACATGTTACAGAACTATTGGGTTTTTTTTCCCCACAGACACCACTAGCTCCCCCTGAAGTTCAGCAGCAATATTTATCAAGCATTCAGCACCTTTTAGGAGATGGTATGGTACTTATTATGAGCTAACTACACTTATAAAATTCTACTTTTTTGAGACTTGAACAAATCATTAGAATAAATTTTACTTTCTTCCTTCTAGGACTGACTGAGTTAATAACTATTGTTAAACAAGCTGTGCATAAAGTTTTTGGAAGGTAAGAGTCTGTATTTCTCTGTGGTTAGCTTCTAAGTTTTATTGTGATGACTGTTCCCAAAATAAAGCTTTATTAGAATTGGGGAGGGAAAAAAAAGCAGGCATATTGACTTTTTCAAAACGATGCTTTTATTATAGCAGGCTGCGTCTGCCAGTGCAAACCCACGTAGCTGATTGGAGTCCTGTTACTTGTGAACATGTTCTTGGTAGAAAGAGAAAGCAGCATTACTCATTTTACAATCAACACTGTAGTCTTTTTTCTTTCCAGTATTTCCCTTAAGCAGACCCTGTCTCTTTTGGAGCTGGAACAGAAACTTAAAGATATCAGGAAAGTAGTGGAACATAAAGATTCGGATCAGATTGCATCTTACTCTCCCTTATGTCATTATCTGATGCCAGATGAAGAAAACCCCTTGGCTAGCCAGGTACTTGATTCTGTTCCTTTCACCTACCTTTTTTCATTCTGCATTTTTATTTTTTTGGAGAAGGAAGGGTGCATAGCAGTCCTCTAGTGTACCGTGGCATCTGTGTCTTTAATAAATGGCAAAGCCTCTTCAATCACAAATCAAGTGTCCTTATCTCTTTAATCCAGGCACAGTTGTATTTTCTTCAGATTTGATAGAAAACAAGTGTCACCCTCAGAATGTCAGCTTTGTGCTCAGAAATACAGCCCAGTTACTGCCTTTAGCCCATGAAAGAAGCTGTGACACAGCACAGCTTAACTCAGCCGTAAGATAAATTGTATCGTCTGCACTTGTGTACCAGCAATATTCATGGAGTGTTGGAGCATCTTGGCTGGTACACAAGAGAGTGGTTTGCTGGAGTCCTTTGATGCTTTGGGCTGAAAAATGAACAGGAATCAAGAGAAAAGTGTATCTAATCTCAGTTGTAACATTAATTTCTTAAATTTTGTGAAGGTGTTTGTCTCCATCCATGCCGCAGGCTGGAGAAAAACTCATTCTTCACTTGGTATTACACTGGTGTCATGAGGAAACCTGGGCTTCAGCATGTGAATATATGCACTTACTGCTTTAACTTAAGCTGATATGCTGGCTTGATTTCAGTATTGAAGGTCAGAATTGGAAAAATTACTTGCTCAAATAGTCTGGTATTTCCTGCTACTATTGTTTTTAGTTAGAAAAAAAATCCTACAGTGACCATTTAAAACACAAATTATAAAGAACCTGATTTACACCAATATTTGCTTTTATATTTCTCTTGTTACATCTTGACTTAATTCCATGATAGTCAACTTTTCTATTTCTACTTTTATTCTTACAGTTGCTGATGACACTTACTAAATAGTGTCTGTCTTTGGTTTTTCTAGGCCTGTGGACTCACAGAAAGAGACATTGCTACAATTAAATTACTGAATGAAACTAGAGATATGCTAGAAAGGTATAGAGAAATATTCTGTATTCACATTAAACTCCTCCTCAAAACTGTTGTTTATTTAAGACAATTACTTTCATACATAAAGCTGACAACTTCTGAGAAATGTTACCATTCTGCATTAAATTTTTATATTTATCAGTTGTAGGCTGGGATTTTCAAAATTTGTGAGCTCTGAAACTTTTAAAGAAATAACGCTGCCTAAATAAGATACCCAGGATGTCCTTGGCAATCAGACCGATTATCTCTTCCTCACCTGCTCTGTAGTTACGTAGGAATAGAGGAGTACTTCTCTTCTGCTAAAGCAGAGTAAATTGAGAGTAATTTTATTGGATTTACTTGCTTTGATAAAGTGAACACCGGTGTTGGCTTATTGGAATTTATTTTTGATGCATGGTTTTGAGGGTGGTTGTATGTGTCCTTTTACCAGAGAGCTGGTAAAAGTGAGGCTCTTATAATAAACATAGGATATGAGGGAATTGAGACAAGTGTGAAACTATTCTTACAGTTTAGCTGCTAGGGATGTGGGGCACTTTAAGGTTCAGTCCTTTCTATGTTACTACTTAGTAAGAAATAGAAGTGAGGAATACTTCAGGTTTATCTGGGTTTTAGTAATCTCAGGGTAGAGTTCAGGTTGTTGAGGGAGCTGGTGTTTCATGAGGTGGCAGTGCTAGTGGCATTTGTCTGGCTCACACAGCACCTGTGAGGGGAGGCACACCTGTAGCATGGAATACTTGCAGCTTTTTAGTTTGAAAAAAAAATAAAACCAAGGAATAAAACCTTTTTTTTTGTTATTCTTTATTTTCAGTCCAGACTTCAGTGCAGTTTTAAGCACATGTTTAAATAGAGGATTCAGTCGACTGCTGGACAATATGGCAGAATTTTTTAGACCTACTGAAAAGGATCTTTCTCAAAACACCTCTGTAAATAGGTAAATGTTTTTCTTTTGTTGCGGTTCTCATGTCAGTAATACTTTGGGTTCATGGTGAATTCCAAAAAGACTCTTGATTTTCCTGCCTTCTTGGAGTTCTTCTGCTGGAAATATTATTCTGCTTCTTGCTTTTCAAGAATCACTGTGTTCTCCTCACTTTGGGCAAGTGGGCAGCTAAGAAGATTCATGTTTCTTCCCACCCTTGAAATCTCTAGAATATAGGTGAGGTATCTTTCCCACCATTACTTGCAGACCTAAAACTAGAAATCAGATGACCTGGACCTTCCACTTCTTGCCTGAGCACAGTACAGAGAGAGCCTTTTGGGCTGGGGAGACTTTACCCTCTAGGGGTGCTCAGTGATGCTGTGGGAAGGAGAGCCCTCTCCTGCAGCCCGTGAGCCCCATCAGTTACTGTGGCTCCCAAGGAAGGGGGGTGGGCATTGCCCTCCTGATCCTCTGGAGATGGGGAGCCAAAGCAGCCATGGAGCTTTAGGTTTCACTGGTATGCAGCTACAATGCAGTTGCATTCAGGATTTTCTACATCCTCCTAGAAGAATGTTTAAAAATAGTTCTTATTTCAAAGTTACCTTTGGTTTTAAGCAGTGTAGTGAGAGCATTACAAAGCTAAGTTTAAATCCTTGAAATAGGTTTCTCAAATATTAAAACCTGGAATGATAACTGGGTTTATGTATGTTTATTTTAGTAATTACTGGCTTTCAGAGAGTTATGTTTTAATTTAAATATATACTATTTACATCACTTAAAATACCCAAAGTCTGTAGTTTGGCTATCTGTCTAAGCCTGATTTAGTTTGAAATAGAGTGAAATTGGCACTTCTATGACCTGTCTACATACACACAAATGTGAAGACTCTGGCTAAACCATAATTCCCTTGCATGAGAAGCAAGTGTGAAACTGTGCAATAGGAACATGAACTGGAATTTGAATTGGTACTTCTCTATATTAAAAGAAAAGCTTGATATGGAGAAAAAGCCCTTCATCCATACATTTTAGTTTGCAGTCTTTCAATTCTTACTTTTTAGGTGGTAATTACTTAGGATTCTATTATCACAGTTTAGTGGCTTCATCTGTGTCAGAGGAGGTCAATATTTTTTGTTCTTTCCTAGTCTTTCCAGTGTTAGTCTTCCTCTAGCCAAGATAATTCCAATAATAAATGGACAGATCCATTCAGTATGCAGTGAAACACCCAGTCACTTTGTTCAGGTAAGAATCTACCTTATTTACAATATCCCAAGTCAAATATTGAAATTAATGCTGTATATTTCTTTTTAATAATTAAATTCTGCTTAATTTCAGTGGCTTTAAAAAATAAATTGAAAACAATTGCCATAACAAACTTTTTGTCAGTTTGTATCTTCCAAAAATACTCTGTTTTCTAGAACTTTTTTTCTGCTGAACTGTGCAGAAGCACAAACTTCTTGTCTTCCCTTGGTTCTGCTTGCAGGTCTGCTCATAAACCTTTCTGAAGCAAGAAATTTGAGTTGTGCCTGTGGGAGTGCCAGGTGCTTTTCTTAGGAATTCTGTATTACAATGCAGGCAGAATAGTGGGGAATGTGTTTGATTAAGGAAACTTATTTTTTACATTTCTTCCAGGACCTGTTGATGATGGAACAAGTGAAAGATTTTGCTGCTAATGTTTATGAAGCTTTTAGTACCCCTCAGCAACTAGAGAAATGACCTGCACATTTTTACGAATGGATGGTGTATTTATAACAAATCCCTGGTGACTACTGATGAGACTTGGGTTAATTTTATAATGGTGTAGGAGTGGCAGAGCAGCAGAAAGAGCACTCTGAGGAAAGTGGGAGAGAGTCCATATTTTTTTCTAACAGAATTCTGTTTCACCCATTAAAAATATTCTTGTTGAAAGAAACATTGGAAGTGAAGACTTTTCTATTAAAAAAAGTGGTTAAACTCTTCCGTAATTCATTGGGTTGTTTTTATTGCATCTAAAAGGCATCTGGTGGCAGTATTACAGCAAGTTACTAAAAAACCCATTTGTTTGCCTGGGGTGTGTAAGTTTTGGGAAGAACTAATGATAGTGATCTAAGAATAGCACAGAGCAGCAGAATGAAGTAATGCTTTTTTCTTCTTCTTCCCCCAGATTTTTCTTTCTATAAAGTAAATTTTTTCCCCTTAACCTTACAAATCTTGTTCCAGTCTCTCATTCTTCCAAAAGCCTTTGCCAATGAATGCATGTTCCCCTTGAACAAGCTAGGGGGTCTGCTCTCTCTGTTACTTAATACTAAAAGAATGTGTTTTTTTAGACATTCTCTTGTTTATGCTGTTCAAACAGCTACACTGTACACATTACCTTGTAAATATTTTATCTTAATTTGTATTAATTTTGAGCCCAACTGTCGGTATTGTAATAAAATATTTTAATGTATAATTTGTGTGTGTATTAACATTACTAGCAGGGAAGAGAATAACCTGACCCTTAACCCGAAATCCCGACAGAGTTGAAATAATAAATTTAACTTATACAGTACTAATTTTGCACTCACAAACATTACACAGGGAAAATAATCCTTCAATCTCTACACTGAAACAGAAACAGTTCATCCTTTTTGTTGTCCTTTGTCTCCTCCTCTTTGCAAGCTTCACCTTGTGTGTCTATCTCTACAAATCATGACACATGATGAGTTTGGAAATTTTTCAAGTTGGATGCAGTCTACCCTCTGTTTACAATGTTGTCTCTTTGCCAAAGTTGAAGATCCCTAGAGACTCCTGATTATTTCTCTTTTTTTTCAAGAGTTAGTCACTGAAGTCCACAGAAGGCACTCTGGTAACTGTGTAAAAACAAAGGCTGTAAACAAGAGGCGAGTTTTACTCATGTAAAATTATATAAAATGTAAAACCCCAACCCTCCCCCAGTTTGCCTGTGTCCCAATAATGGATGGAGTTACTCAAGAACAGGAACATGTAAAATTAATGACTTCCATGATGAGAAATGATGATGTACCCATGCATTGCCTATATGCAGTTATGATGAATTCCTAACCCTTACAGGACTATTCTTGCAGACCTTACCCTACTCAGCTCAAACTGCCAGCTACCACTAGTTAAACACACCCGGAAAAAGTATATTTTTTTCTTTAACACTAACAGTTTTTACTGTGCAGTTTTGTGGAAGTTAAATTTCTTGCATTAAAGAGGGTGTACAACTGACTTACATGCATTTGAACATCGGCTTGAGCTTTGTTCTTTTGTCTCTGAAAGTTTAGTGCCTGTTTCCCCCCCACCTCATTCTTCACATAATTTGGGCAGAAACTGACTAAGCCAAGTGTAGAGGTCAAGGTAGCTGCTCAATATTTCACACTCAAAGAAACAAACTGTGCAGAGGATCAATTATCTAGTGTTAGACTTTGTGAGGTTTGTTCCATTCCATCTTTTAATAACAGCCCACCTCTCATAGAAAAAGTGAATTTATTGGTGTTTCTCAGTCAAGCAAGTAAGTTTAAAACCAGTGATAAGAAAGAGCAAAAGATCAGCATTCCCTACTAGCCAGGGCTCCAGCAGAGTATGGCTCAGTTTATTTCAGTCAGTTGTAAGGTCCAGCCCCACTGACATGGCAATTGCTGAGGAGTTAATTGAGGTAGAGCAATAACCATTCCCTTTTCTCCCAGGGCAACCCATTTCAGGAGTTCCTTGTACCCAGCCAGCTTCACCTAAAACAGAAACACACACTATAGTTACAACAGCACCTTTTCAAAGTACACACAATTGCAGTATTGACAAAATAAATATTGATCCATAGCTACCATAATAACCAAGTATCTTTAAATGCCACTTACCAACCAAATGAGTGGTAATTATTAAAGGTAATGGGAAAACATTTGCAAGTAGATACGCAAGTAAAAAAGCTATTCATGTTCTCATGTTCCTGAGAAGTACCTAGTGTGTAGAAGTACCTAGGGGTGTAGAAGGTACATAAACACCTTTTGGATGCATTTGGGGTGGGATTTAAGTCTAAGCAGTGATCTAGGAGCCACAGTACAGAGCTTTGCATCCCCTATTTCCAAAATGCCTGCTTCCCTGAATTCAGTCTTGAATGAGCATCACTGTTTCTTACAGAGTGCAGCCAGGTATCTCAGAGAAAGCTGATCTGAAGAACTAAAAACCACAAATAGGTTGATGTTGGAACTTACACCAGCTGGTGACCTGCTGGTGCACCTGCAGGCCAGCCTCTGCTGCTGAGGAACAGTACTCTCTAGTGCACACAGAGTCTTGCTGCAGCCCCAAAATTCCAGAGGCATCTCCATCACTTCTGAAATTACTCTTTCTCCCTCATCATGGAGCTGTCTTGGCACTAGTCAGACTACTTTCATATGGAACTAGACCAGAAGGGGCAGGCTAGAAACACTTGCAGTGCATTTCACCAGCTAATGGACATGCAGTGCAGGAGATCAGAGCAGAGCTAAGCCAAAGTGAATCTCCCCCTTAAATGCACAGAGATAATAACAACTACTGCTTCCACTGGGTTACTTGCTACTTGCCAGTGTAGGTGTGGCATCACTGTCCTCAGCTTCTGACCTCCACTTGGTATAAGATGCACGTCTAGAGTCACACTGACTTGCTCTTCAGCCTCCCTGGGCAAGAAAAACCTCTACACGTTCCCTTCCTGCAAGGCTTTGACTTCAAACAACTGCACGACTACAGCAACTCCAGTATCACCAAAGTCACGAGGACAGCTACTTCTAAAGAAAAGTCATGCTGAGTTAGGAGTCGACACAGGAAACAGGAGGGGTGGCACAGTTTTTTCCCTGCTCCTTGGCCTCTTTGTGATTCTTATTTTGCAAGCTAAAGCATGTCCCAGCAACATCTCAGGCTAACTTTGTTTGTTGGAGAAGAAACATCCCACTGGGAGGACTATGACAAGGAGGTCCCAGAAAGAAAATAAACATTTTGCTGGGTCTCTTCCAAAGTACTCTGTCCTAAGAGCTATGCATTCCCAAAGATGCCAGAAACTTAAATAAACATGGTAGAACATGACACATCCTAGAAGGAGGGAAGGGGTGTGTGTGTGTGTGCACTGTCTTTTACCTGTGTTTCTCCAAGCTTAGCCTGTGGCTCACCAAGTTCCAGAATCCCAGAGACTGGCCAGTTAAGGAAGATAGCATTGACTTTCCCTTCTTTAGGGCTGAAAGTGTACCTGGGTGGAAATGGGGAACAAAAAGGCATGTCAGCTTTTCCTTGTAAATTTTTAGAAGTGATACATTAGAGTGCTTTCAAGCCCAGAAAAATGGATTAGAAATGTCAGGATTAATTACATTTTCACACACATAACCACCATGTCAGATGAATTTTGCCCTTTAATAATGTACTGTTCCTTGAAAATTTGTTCCAACAAACTAGAGATAATGAAAACTATTAAAGAACTGAATTCAGAGGTAAACATCTGTAGTAACTTTAGCACACTGTAAAAACTCAGCCATATAGGAAGGAGATACTTGCAGGATGGGGAATCATTAACAGATAATTGTAGGTTATATTCAGAAAAACATGGTAATTCCCAACTATACACTAACATGCGGACTAAAAGAATTTAAAAATAGTATAAGCAACGGAGTTTCCACCTTGCATAGCTATTTTTTAAAAATACTATTTTCATCACTATGCCATTGGAAATCTTGTGGCATACTCCTGAAGCATTCCTCCCTCCTTCCTTCATTTAGTTACAATTTTTTATTGCTCTCGAAAGTGATTTTACTAAACAGTCAACAGTTCAGCATCTCCAGGCTAAAGCCAGATGGCCAAATCTTACTGGGAATGAGAGTAAAAATACCTACTGAAACAAGAGGGTCAAAACCAAAACTCTGATGTTAGAGAAACTACAAGTAACAGAGGCAGCAGGGAAGCCAGACTGGCTGTATTTAGTGACTAAATAATTGCTGTTATCTTCCCCCTTTCTTTCTAAACATCAAGTGTCCATCGAATGTTCAAGACTTCATAGCAGTCTTGTATTTCCAGATTTTTTTTTATTTCTGTTGCCCACTAGAAGCAAACAGAATTACAACACATTAGCCTACACCAAGAAGCAAAAGATCACCAAAGAAATGCTTGCAGCTTTCCTTTCAGCCTCAGCATCATCCCAAAACTAGAGTCTCTACCTACAGCTTTATACACATTTTAGATGCAGTTACTTACACTAACACAGTCATTAATTCCTTCACCACATACAAACTAAGACAATGATTTCTGTAGCATCAAGTCCTTAGGGATTTCAAAGCTTCCCATAACATTGGTGCTGCTTTCCAGAGCCTGCATTTTGGTTCAGTAGCCTTACCAGACTGCAGGTGTGACCGTGTCGTTCTGTGCTCTCCATGGTTTCGTTCCATAGATGGCCTCTCCATTGACCTTCAGCCAGGCGCCCACCTGCCTCAGGCGCTCCTCAAACACAACAGCAATGCGACCATCGTGAGTGGGCCCGATATTCATCAGGAGATTTCCTCCACAGGACACTGTTTCTACAAGTTGCTGGAATGTTTTTAAACACACAGAGCATATGGTTATGAGTCATGAAATCACATATTTGAAGTACTTTCTGAAGTCTGCTGTACTGCTTCAGAACGATGAACCAAATGAGTTAAGCTACTGCTGCATGCTGAGACATTGGGGCTCATCCCAAAAGTTAATACAAAATTTAAGTTCCCATAGAACAAAGCTCTGCTGTCAATTTTTACATCAGAAAACAGTCCCAAATAACTTCTTGCACCAGTATGTCTGACTAAATCTACCTTAGAATCAGATCCTACAACTCTTTAGCATTTTAACTTCTGCAAGAATGTCATGAGGGTTTTAACAATAGGACAAATGATTTCTCTGCACCAGAGCAGAATAAGGCTGCTAGTTGCTACTTCATCCTTATTGAAGCTTAGAAAAGGAACTCCCTCCTTCTTTCTGTTTGATGCTTTTCCTATTTTACAGAAACATCTGTAAAACACAAGGAAGCCTCCTACAAAGCCTATAAAATTTGTGTTCACATCCACACTGCCCTCCAGAGATCATGGACTGAGATGCATAACTCTGAGAAACAGACAGCTGGAGACAAGCTGCTGAATTAATTCAAGCCTTCTGCCTCTGAAAAGAGGTTACTTCAATTTGAAATTGTCTTTTGCAAGGACAGCACTAGAAACAGATTTGGATTAAGCAACACTAACAATCAATCTTTCCCTCACTAGCTGAATTTTGCAATTAAATGCATTCTTCTGAAAGACTGATCAGTCTTGCTTTCATTCATGTTTCCTAAGCTTCAAATCTTTTTTAATACCTTAGACTGGTAAGGGAATCGATGTTCTAAAAACAGCAGTTGTCTGCTTCCGGAGTGTTTACCTGTACGTCTGTAAGGAAAGTTTCTTGCTACAAAGTAAAACTACTGCTGAGTCATAAACTGTTTCTATCTGTAAAGGCGAAAAGATGTCGCCTTGGATGAGGAGTTCCTAAACAGGAGCTGTTTGCTTCTCATCAGCTTGCATATGCAGTTACCAGAGAAACTTAGTAGAAAAGGCAATGATGACTGTCCAGATCAGTCCTTGGCCAGTTATTCACAGGGGAAATGGCTTCTAAGCAACTGACTGAATTTTTACTAGAAATTAATTTTATAGCAACAATGAAGAGAAAGATTAAGAATTACATGGATATTCCATCCTGCCAGCGTTAGGCTGGAAATTAACAAAATTATTTATTATTTCACAGATTAACTGCTGAATTAAAATCATCTTATTTACAAAAACAGATACATAATCAAACTGTTAAACAGCACAATGTAACAATCAGGAGAGAGAATGGGGAGTGGCAGCAGCTCCTGTGCCCCAGGGTACCTTCACCAGGTCCTCGATGGCGAGGTAGTCTCGGAGCTGCGCGTCCCTGCGGTACCCCCAGGAGCTGCGGTCGATGGTCATGCAGTTCTCCCACTTGTGGGGCAGGAGGTGCCCGGGGTTGTAGCGGTCACTGCACGTGTAGAAGCCACCATGGGTACAGATGCTGCCAGCTCCCCAGCGGTCATTGGTCACTACTGTGTCCCGGACTGGGCTGGGAACAGAGGAGTTTTATTATATTTATTCTACAAAAAGCAACCGCATCCAATGCAATCCCTTCCCACACACTCCTCCCAGGAACTAACATTTTGGATGACTTCTGTACTATTAATTTATTACAATAAGATTAAGTGCAATGTCTGGAATTCTATTCTCATGCTTTGCTAATAGAAGGTCCAGATCGGCATTTCATAGGGAAATAAACTCCAGACTTTTACAGGAACTCTGCCAGAAATCACTCTGCACTTCATATCCACTGCCAGATGTTCAGTCTGCAATGACAACAATGTACCCATATCCTCAAATTGTCTTGCTATCCTGTGTTTCTGTGCAACAGCAAACATTTAGGGAAGACCATGATTAAGCAGAATACCCAATACCATCTTAACTGATTAATTTGCAAATGTGTTTAAAAAATACAAAACGGTCTTTTCCTAAAGCCAGTTTTGATAGTTCTAGAAAAGATCTGGATTCTGTATTTCAGGAAAATTGATATTTTGTTAAGTCCTCTGAAGTTGAAGTAGCAGGTTCCACAAAACAAACAGAAAATGAAACAAACTACACACAGTGCAGCATTTCAGATAAGGAGCTAAACCAGCATCATTATGTACCTGTCATTATACAGCCAAGCCAAGAAACCAGTGCTGTTCCAGTAAGTATCTGGAGCATTTCCATCTCCATCAGACCAAATTATTTCTGGTTGGTACCTGGTCACAATTTCATAGAGTTCTGGTAATGATTTGCTGATTGGA
Organism: Picathartes gymnocephalus; assembly: GCA_013390045.1. Classification (NCBI taxonomy): domain Eukaryota; kingdom Metazoa; phylum Chordata; class Aves; order Passeriformes; family Picathartidae; genus Picathartes; species Picathartes gymnocephalus. The sequence continues at coordinate 98,621 of WEKY01002711.1, forward strand.
AACTTTCTTGTCTTAAAGGCATTGGTGGCATCCTCAAGGAAGAGAGGATTGAACCATTCAAACAGGGAATGGTATAACCCAAAATGCAAGTCAGTCCTGTTTCTAACAGATGTTGCTAGTTCAGCAACAAGATCTCGCTTTGGTCCCACATCAACAGCATTCCAGTTCCAAGAATATTTGGAGCCCCACAAAGTAAAGCCTAAAAAGAGAAAAATCAGAGGGTAAGAAAGAAAGAAGAGAGGAAGTTATAGTTCTTCTGTCTGGAAAGTCGTTGGAAGTGTTGCAAAAAATAAAATAATAAAAATGATATATGTAATTACATTGTTGCTATGGTATAATACATGCCTATAACCTGTTTATGCACAATGATAGTAGTTTTAACATCAGAACACAATGTATTTTTTTATATGTACACATATACATTTATATTTTCCAGTTCTGTACTACATAGGATTATTATTCCTTCTCTTTAATAATTCATATGTCCCAATTAAATTAACTAGATGACTTTTAAGGCAACACAAGGCAGACTCTAACTCTATGGCTGTGAAATTAACCAAAAATACAGCAGCTTTTGAGGCATGTACATCAAATATGAACTGTAAATACACAATCAGCAACTGGAATATAGAATTCTGTCTCAGCTGCAGAAAGCCCAAGCTATCATTTGTATTCAAAGACTGTTCTCCTCTCTTCTGTTTCCATCTCATGCAAATGTTCACATTTTGTTTGCCTTGATATTTACAACAGCTCAATCAACTACTCCGTATATGTATAGAGGGCAAAAATTCCTGAAACAGCTTTTAAAACATCAAGATTAAACATCAGGAGAGATTTGATCTTTCAGACATCCATCAGTCCAGCACAAGCACTTACAAATACTACTGCACTGCAGACTCAGACCACTGCCAGAGGAGCTCCACACTCACCTTCTAACTGCTTTCTGCTCACTGCCTAATAAATCTTGTGGATGGATACATGCAATTGTACTGACTAGACAATCTTAAAATTCATGCACAAGGCTATTAGACAGACTAAAAGAATCCTCGTTCTTTTGAAGTCACTGGGAATTTCACCACAAGCATCATCAGGATCAAGATTTATGTGTGTCAGAACTGAGATTAAAATTGACACATCACAAGCTGCCAGCCTTGAATCCACATCTCACAAAGACCAACTACATTCATTAGATGTATTGTAGTATATTGATGCAGCTCTTGGCTGCCCGGGAGCAAGGCTACACCATAAGTGGACTTTCCCCAAGAGGTCCACAACTAGGGCAGCAGCTCACTGGCCCACAGCAGCAGAGGCTGAGCGAGGTGGTAATCCAAAGGCGTTGGCAAGGACAAAGAGGCAAAGGAGGCCCTTTGGCACAGGTTTCCAATACTGCTTTAATGTCCTCGAGATCACAGGCCAAAAAGAGACCTGCTTTCCCTTCTGCAGGGTTTTTTACAGGGGGGCAGATCTCAGAGGATGGCAACTGTTCAACCAATAGGGTGACCACAGGGGAGGAACCTATTTGAGTCATCCCAACAGGGAGGTAGGGAAAGGAGGATTCTCCAGAGGATGGGCAGGGGAAGGGAAGGATTGACATCTCAGGGGTGGATACAGCTTCAGGTAAGGGGTGGAGAAGCAGAGTATGATGGACACGGGTGGAACCAAGTACTTGGGGGGAAACAGGAATGAACCAGGTAATGCAGAACAGACTAACAATAAACCATAAAACCAACCACAACAATCTTAGTATTTTATACTTTCTTTGCTACTGTATTTCCTTCCAGAAGCTTTCTTTTTCTTCACTTTTCTCTGCAAAGCATCTTACAATTACAGTGCGAAAAAAACCAATTGTGCCTGCAAAGCTACAGATCTGGTTCAAGGTTTTGGCTACTGTGCACTACCATCAGGAAGAGCTATACCTTCCTAAATCTGAAGCTTACTCCTGGAACATGCTCCCAGATTCCTTGGAGAAACCAACGGAGTTTGTTAACTGCCTGTACACATCAGCTCTCCAAATGTTAAACAGTGCAGAATTAACTTTTATGGTTCCTTCAGCAATAAATTGCACAGAAATAAAAAATAAACTATGGCCACTGCAGGAAGCTCAGCTGCCACCACCACTTCACGCTGTCTTACCTACGGCAAGGGAACAGTGGCACAATCTATTACTCCTCCTATGCAAGCTCCATGGCCACAGCGTTTGTAAGAGTCAGGAAAATACCTGCACATTTCTTGGGTAGTTTTTGTTTCCTCTTTGGATGTGGTGGGGCAGGTAAGTCTGCCTGGCTTCCTCTATGTCTCTTAGAAGGAAGGAAAGTCACCTGCTTTTTTCATCTGTTGACAGAAATGCAGCAATTACTAACATTCACAAAGCTTCCACTTACCCTCGTGATGTTTTGAAGTTAAGACAACATATTTTGCACCTGAAGCCTTCAGAATATCTGCCCACTGGTTGGGATCAAAGAATTCTGCTGTAAACAGAGGACCAAAATCTTCATAGCTGAAGCCAGGTAGGTAATTTGTGTCCATAAATTTCACATAGGGCTCTCTCTTTTCCTTCTGCCAGTACCACCTACAAAACACAGAACAAAACATGTCTGCTGATGTATTTTTAGACAAAGAAAAGAGAATTGAAATCATCAGCTTCTATTTAACACTGAGAAGTAGAGGCATTGTAGGTACATGACATTGGCAATATGACAAAATTGCTCCAGAAGAGTATTGATTAACAAAGATTTCCTTTTCTCTATCTTATTTGTCCATGTTCTACATCTTTGAAGCACTTCACTTTGGAAAGGTCTCAGGATTTCATTTGAAGCAATGAAAAAAGCAGATACGCTTTGAGAATGGAAAAATGGCAGGTTTGGTCAATATCCAAATCTCAAAACTGTACTAGAGAGCACGTAGAGACAGTCTGTGTAAGCAGCTCAGGTAGCACAAGAAATGCTTTTTCCTGGACTTGCATGACTCCCCTCCTCAAGTCTCACACCTCAGCCATCAGGCATCTCTGCTCTGCCCTCCACACTGCAACCCCTGCCACCCACAAACACGGGGATCATGAGTTTTACCTCTCTGACAGTTCTGAGTCCTCTACACAAGTGCAGCTGAGTGACCCAATGGCCACAGCCCCAGGGCCAGAGAGAGCTGTGACCAGGTCACTGCAGCCTCTGCACACGTGAGGCTCGCAAGCAAAGGCACCCTGCTAGAAGAAGGCACATCCCCCAACAAATATCTGCCCCTGCAAGAAAGCCACACACGTACAAATGCACCTCCGTCACCGTTCTGTGAATGAAACCAAGCAGCAAAAATCCGCTTGTCAAACTTAGACATATATGAAAATAGATTGTAAGTGAAGGAATGAAACAGACCAGAATTTGAATGTTTGAAATGATTTATCTCTCCTGTCCTGAGCTGGACTCTGACCTCAGTTCTCTAAGACCACAGTGTGATTATTGTTGTAACCGTCTCAAAAACACTTCAGCATAAACCAACACAATCTCTGGCAGCCAACAAGGAAAAAACTTAGAAGAAAGAGGCTGAGACAGCTTTCCTCATTGAAAGAACCAGGGGCAGAGGAAATAACAACAAGGTGAAACAAACAATTTTTTTAAAATAAAAACAAAACAAAAAAAAACACCCTCTAATTTCAAAGTATGTGATTTCTTAAATTAAAAAGTAACAACCTTGCTTCTCTCCCTTTGTCACGCGGTTTGCTAACATGAACACTTCCCTGCTGACATGATTAGATTCTAGAAACATCTTTACCAAGGCTGTGCAGCTCTGAGGGAAGGCACACAGGACGGGTGATAATAGTTTATGATCTTCCATTTGAAGCTGCTAATACAGGACCTCAGTCATCTGACTGCACATACTGTCAGAAGGCCCTGAAGCAGCTCTGTGCCCACCCCTGCCTAAGGATGGGAGACTACAGGAATATAAAAAGCAATTAGAGTTTTGGGATCAAAACCCAAATGCTTTATCCTTAATCTGCACCACTACCAAAGTACAGCACTCTGAGTGAGGCTTGAACCCAAACCTAGTTCTGTCCTACACCTCCAAAAGTAATTTATTAGTAAATGTAGTCTGCATTAAAAAACCTGCTGAAACCCTTGAACTTCATTCTGAAAAGAACAGGTGAAATATTGTCAGAAAACATTGGTTTGATTAGATACATGTTGGCTTGTTTTGCGAATGTTGTAATTAAACATTCATCATAGCTCTATCACAAAGCTACCCTTATCTTCATTCTGTAAATAAAAATGTGTCTCACTTGAGCTCACAGGGAGTACTTGGTAGAGCATAGAAAGACAACAGCAAAAACACGATTACAGCCAAAGGGCCTGAACCAGTGAACACTCACAAAACAAAGGTTTCATTGAGCCTCTGAACTCAAATTATTTGAAGGATCAGAGCTTTAGGTTCTCTTAAGTGCAAAGCACTCTTGAATAATAGTAATAACGGTAATAAAAGAGAAGAAAACCATCAGCAGCACAAAATGTGCACAAGGAAACAGCAAGGCTGCTTGCCAAGTAAGGGTAGCGATAGGCTCCTGCACTCTCCTCAGTGCTCCAGCAGCTGTACAAGGCCGCTCCAGAGGCTGGGAGATCCCAAACGCCTGCTCCCACAAGGGAGAACCCCTTCACCCATCCCTTCATCAAGGTCTTGGAGGGGGCTCTTTCGGCCACTCCACCAACCACCTCTCACCAACACTGCTGTGCTGTAAAGCACTCCTTTCTGCCCTACCAGCTCTCTGCTTAATTTAGTCACTTCAGCCAAGGTTTTCAGGAGTTTTAGGGCTGGGCATCCAAGTGTTCAGACACATCAGGAGCACTTAAAACTCCCCTTCCTCTGCAACGGGTGTCATGGAGTCCGTGGCTTCGGGTGGATACAGAGCTCTTCCCAAACACCTGAGCTCCATGGTCAGCCTGCAGAGGGGCTCCAACCCAAACCACGGCTGTAGGGGGGACACCAAATCATCCCCGTCTGCCTTGAGCGCTGATTTCCAAGCAGAGCCCTCGGGCCGCCGGCACGGCCCGTCCGCCGAAGCTGTTCCGGTGCCACCAGAACCCTCTGGCTGCAGCTCACCAGAACCACTCGCTGCCGAAGCTGGGCACCGAGAACACGCCCCAGTGGATGAAGACGCCGAACTTCGCCTCGTCAAACCAGGCGGGGAGCGGCCGGACGTCCAGCGAGCCCCAGGAGGGCTCGTAGCGGGGCCGGGCCTGCAGCAGCGCGGGCAGCCCCAGCAGCAGCGCCAGAGCGGTGCGGCAGCCCGGGCCCGACATGGCGGCGGCGGGACCGGAGAGCGCCGCGGGACGGGGCTCGCGGCCGGGGAAGGGAAGGGGGGC
>WEKY01002711.1:104029-163229 GCA_013390045.1 Picathartes gymnocephalus
GTCCCCGCCCCGCCGAGCCCGCCGGCCGAGCGCGGGTGCCGAGCTCCGGCTCTGGCCCTGGCGGCGCTCAGCCGGCACTGCAGCCCCTGCGCGCCTCCCCCGCCCCGCCCGCCTCCCGGCGGCTCGTTCCCATCGGGGGCGCTTTATCTGGCTACTCGGCCACAAACTGCCCCCTGGACCACAAGGATTTTAAGAATATGAAGTAACTGGCCGGTGCCTCGGCCGACATCCCGCCGTGTTTACCCCGCCCCGGGGCCCGTCGGCTCCTCCGCCGGCCGCCCGTCAGTCTGGCCCGAAAGCGGCCTGACGGTGTCTGCTGGATCTACAGCTGAGCCCGGGCCGGAGCCTTGGATCTGCAGCCACGCCGCTCCAAAGGTGGCCTCTGCAGCCTGGTGGGTTTGTCCTTCGCGCCTGCTTCCGAACACAGGCTCAGCTTCCCTCGCCTTCCCAAGAAGGACAGGCTGTAACATCGCTCTGCAGCTCCTTGCAGCCGACTTGTACGTGGAGGCTTCCCGGCTAGACAGAGGTGCCCCAAAGCCTGTCAAGGAAACATTTCTCTCTTTGATCGTTAGAATGGCCTGTGCTGAAGCTGCCTCAATTCAGTAGATGACACTTGGCGTTTGTGCTGCGGATCACCGGTGGCAGGCACATACTTTAAAAGATACATCTTCCACCAATTTGTTGCCCGAGCTGGCGCTTCCTTAGTCTTTCCTGATTTTGTATTTCTACTTCAGCCCCCAACTGCCATGGGACAGCCTTTGTGAAATAATTCGGTTTAATCAGCAAATACTAACTTTCCATAATCATCACCACAAATGGAAATTTCTTTGGCAATCTCATCAGAACAGTTGAAAACGAATGAGCAGACAACTGAATTAATTTCTCTCCAACTGGGAAGGGTGTATACCTTACTGCTATTCTATGGAAACAGAGCTTCAGTTTGCAGAGCTATTAACCACAGCTCTTACATCTAATTCAAAAAAAATTAAATGGCTGTGAAAACAAGATGTACATGATTTTGTACTATTTTCATTTATTCATTTTACCTTGATTAATATAGTGAGTTAAACGCAGATAAAAAACATTGTGATTTCCAGCATATTATTCTTTCTGACGGGCTGTTCACATTACTCTGATTTACCAAAGCACTTTGATATTACAGCAGGAGCCTCTTCATATCTCTTTTACATTCACTGTTGACCTACTTTATGTCTTCTTTTGCCTTTGCCCCTTTAGATGTCACTTTGCTTCTCAAAAGGAATCTTTAGATGCCTTTGACCTCTTGCTATGGTACCCTTTCTAGTTTATCTTTCGATTTCTTCATGTTCTCCTTTTTGATCACGCCAAAGGATTGCAGACAATGAGCAGCTCCTTAATGTGGGAATTTTGAAGCATACAGTCTGTACAGCACGACAAATTTACAATTTCTCTGTGGCTCAAAATGTTTGGAAGGAAAAATTATTTTAAGAAGCTCAGGGTCTGACCCAAAGTTCGCTGACCTGCCATAAACTTAGGTGAGGTTTGGAGCAAGGACTGTGTATTTCAATAAGGAACTTTATCACATCTCTTAAATTAAAAAAAAGGGCGGGGGGGGGGGCAAAGGAAGGAAGAAGAAAAGTGGCAAACATTTCAGTAAGTAGCAGTGATGAGTACACCTCTGATTAAGGAATAAAAAGGTCCAGAAAATGTCACCAGCCCACACACACCCAACTACTGCCGTCGCTGGTGGGGAAAAAGGTCCTTGGTGTACAATCACATTTGTAATGATGCAAGCTGCAAAGGGTAAATAATAAAAATAGCACATAGATTTTGTGAGTAACACAGGACTGGTGTGTGCAGCTGCAAAAAGCTCTCTAAGCATGGGCGCAGCGTGCCTGCCGGTGTAACCATGGAGCCTCTGGGTCCCGTGAGAGGGGCTGTAAGCATGGAGCTCACTCCCGTGTCCGGCAAGGAGAAGTCCCTGCCTCTCCCTCTCACAGCACGGTACCGCTGGGAAAGCTCTGCGGCTAGGGAAGGAGCAGGCTGGGCTGGCAGCAGAGGGAAGAAGAGGAAATAGTGAAGGCAATTCCCTGGGAGAAGCTAAGCAGAAAAGACCTTTTGACCTGACTAATGACTGACATACGAGACTCCTGTACTGGATCAATTGCTCGGACAAATGCGGAGGGGTGACTGCTGGGAAGATCACAAAACCCCTGTGCCTGGGGAGCTGCACGGCGCTCAGCATTGAGATGTAGGCGCTGGCTTGCCTGGGTGGAAGCAGAAACCCGAAACTGAATTTCGCATGGACAAATTTCAGACTTGATAGGTTTTGATTCAGACCTGTAGAGTCCTAGTTAAAATGCAGCCTGAATGCAACTTTCAGATTGGATAGCTAGATAATGCAACTCTGCATTAAAAATACAGGGTGCAGTCTTTTCTGTCTTTGTCATTATAGCTGCATAGCAGCGAGGACTTTATTCAAGGTAGAATGTAATATGACTTGCCTGTAAGAAGCAGTGTGAACATTAAATTTCCTTTTAAAGATGCATCTTGTTGCAAAAGGGTTTCTGTAAAACACCAGGAAATGAAACCATGAAGCTTAATTTTGCCTCTGCCTAGGTCTATGTGGCTAATCTGAAAGGAAGGAGAGTACCTTCCTGCCAAAGTTAGTTAAGTCTCTTACATGCAACCCAATCCTTAAGAAAGATGGGGAGTGAGGTGATGGGGCGAGGATATTTGACTCCTCTCCCTCGTGGCTCTTCTGCAGGGATGCAATGCCTTGTGTAACCTTCCGGCTTTGTGGAGAAGAGGGCACCTTGTTACACAAAACAGAAGTGGTGGTGCGGGTTGCTCGGCTCTTTTTAACTGTTTTCTTTTTTTTTTTTTTTCCCCCGAGAGATGGCAATGGCGGGAGCGTGAAGACACCCCGGGGGATGGGTGCAGCCGCGCACCCAACCCCCCCACTTTGCTTTGCTCCTGTGCAAACATAAAATTTATGTTCCCAGAGACCCAAAATCGCCGCCGGCGTCCCGGCGGGGCGGTCGGAGGAGAGGGGCGGCACTTCTCTGCAAACTTTCCCTGTCCCCTCCCTCGCCGCCTCTCTCTCTCCTTCTCTCCTCCCTGCCCTTCTCGGCTCCCTGTCGACGATGGCTGAGAGGCCAGGGAGCAGCGGGATAACACCGCTGCCCATCTGGTCCTTGCCCGGTCCCCGCGGCCGCTCCCAAAGCGACATCTCCTCCTTCTCCTCCTCCCGGAGGACCTGCCTGCTGCGGTCCAACGTGGGCGGCTCAGGTAAGGGGGAGGGAGGGAGGGAAGGGTCCTTGTGTCCGAGAGCTCGGATCCGAGCTGAATTTGGGAATTTGGGAAAAGACAATCCTCCTCGACACCCTGCCCTGCTCTCCCAGACGTAGGACTTGTCTCGGTGGCCAGTGGTGTGTATTTCTAGGGTACGTGATTCTTGATCTACTCCTTGATAAGATGTTTGGAGAGTTCCAGGCTTTTCATACCCCGGTTCACACATTTAAATGAATCCTGGTAACATCGTGACTGCACACCCGTTTGCTAAATCATCTCTGACTGCAAGGGCAGAAGAGTCCCAGGAAAGCTTCAGGATGTATTGCCAAGACATCAGAACTCCTCATCTTACTGCTTCACACATTACACTTCAACTGCATGTCAGAATTTTACCTCGTGCCCTTGTATCTGCTTCGGGATTTTAATAGGTGAGAAAAACCAGTATGTAAGTCAGAATCCCACCATCTTCCTTCAGGACGCAATCCCTGCAAGTGCACACAGGATGATTTGGGGGTGAAAGCTGGCCCTTTGGGACAGAGTAGGCTTCCTGCAGGATTTAGGGAAGCTTTGCTGCGTAAAATGAAAGGAAGTGAGGGTCCTAGATTACAGCGCAGATACTTGAAAGTGGCCAAAGTGGCTGGGCTGTACTTTACTCAGTCTGTTTCCTGAGTCAGGGCACTAAGGAAAATGAAATCCTGGTCTCCATAGGGCTGAGCCCATTTTGAAAATTTGTCCTTGGCCAGTTGCTAACCAGCCCTGCTCTATCGATTAGAAGTCTGTAGGCACATGCACGTGGGCGATATCAATATTTTGGATGCACTCACACACTACTGCACAGAGGTACCCATGAAACACCATCAAGGAGGCTCCAGAGTGCACTGAGGAGCCTCCTCTGTTGCAGCACAAGACAGTGCAGTGTGTGGTTGGGTCTGCAATGGACCACAATGTTCTCTTATGTTTGCTCCTCAGGGAATCTTAAGATGAAGCATAACATTTGCTTGGGGAAGATCAAGTATACAGCTACGCCTGCCTGATGAGGAGAGAGGGAATGAAAACTCACTTAGTCACATAGGAGCGAGTAGATTCAGCTTATGGGGCCAGAGGCTGCCAGCAAAAACAACTCCGTGCCATTTTCTATATCATTTTCTGCTCTACCTTTTCTGTATCTACTTAAAAGTTAGGGTGAAGGACATTTGGGACAGGGAGGAGGGAGGAGGTTCTTGTGGTTCAGAAAGGACTACTTTTAGGTGTAAGATGTATTTCAGCACTGCCTGGAGAGTGCTGCATAAGCAATGCACTATGACTGGATGTGTACACCCCTGGATCCAGAGGGATCGCCACAGAGGCTGACAAGATTGACACCGATCAGTGTAGACTTTGCTGGTTGGTGGCTTAAGTACACAGACTACTGACAGTGGGCTGGGTTCATTATGAGAGACTGGCAAATCCAGTGGAGGTAAAATGACAGTGTTTTCAAAGATGTGTTGTTATTTGTAGTTTCTTACACATGGCACTTTAGCATCCCTGTTGCCTGACTTGATTTTTTATTTTAATTTTGAGGATGTGCTTCCTGCCAGTAAGGGACAAGAGTTGCTTTCTTTGTTTTTTATTTTTTGGTCATATTTTCTTTCATTCTTTATTTTCTCCCTTGCTGCTTCCTGTATCTTTTTTCCAGCTGCTCACTGGACACAACAAAAACACTTACATGTGGCCACACAACTGTTGATTCCCTCTTCAAAAAGGAAAGTATGCATTAAAGATGCAAAGCTGTTTAATTTTTAATATGATGGTTAGAGAGTTGGTTTTATACTGAGGTGCCATTAAAATAACCTGCTTTTTCATTCCACTACTAACTTGGAGAACAACTGTAGTGGGGACAGAATTGTGAAGCACTTAGAGGAACAATATGAGTCATTATTTTTGCTTCTACCTTTTTCTCTAGCCATATCATTTGATTAAAGTAGGTGACTCATTTACATCAGATGCTACCTGTGCTCCAACAGCTGCATGTACAGAAGAACAATTTGCATTTTAAATAATCTTCAAAATGTTTGCTTTATGCCTGTTCCAGGACTGAGCCACTTGGAACTGTTGAAGTCACAATTTGCAGCTTCTGTTGCATATTTGTTTCCATTTTCTAGAACCTGACATGAGTTGTGCTGAGAAGATGTTGTCTCCTCACACTCCATCAGTGATGGATTGGTACCCCTGTAGAGGGTCACACTGTCATTTATTTTCTCACCTCCTGATCCACCATTCTCAATGCAGGATCTATTAAAAGGCAGTATTTTTAGAGACCCTTCTAGCTAAGGGAAACATAATAGCTTTTTTTTAAAGCAGCTTTGACAGTGGTTCATAAAATGCATCTGTTTGTTAGTCTAGATCAGTGCTGTATGTATCTTGATAGTGCAGCGAGGATGGCCGGGTGGTCCCCATGTTTATGCCGTCTGTGCTTTCTTACCCCCACTCCTTCTTCTGCTACTCTTACACACTGACAGAAGCAACTTCCTGGTATCACTTTACAGCATCTCACTTCATTAGCTGCTATCCAGTATGTGAGGACAATATATTTTTAGGATTTTCTTCTCAAAGCTGACCTTTTCTTTTAGTGCTAGTGGTAGAAGATGGCTTAATTTCTCCCTCTGGGCTATCACCTCATTTACTGTTTGTCAGGCCTTTTTATTTGTGGTAAGTCCCTAGGAGGAATAAGGTGATACTCATCACAAGTATGGGTGGCCTGATCTAGAATTTTGATTCAGAGCCTGAAAAAGTGCAATGTTAGCAAAGTTCAAAGCCTCTGTGGCAGGCATAGCTTATGCATCACTTCAACACTGTGGTACAGCCCAGCTGAGAACTGGCTGGTTTGTCAGAGCATCTGAAGGAGATTGGTGAAAAAAAACATACCCTTCTAAAATTTCAGGCCAACACAGAAGCCACTTGCAGAAAGCTGCTTGAATTACATACCTTTAAGCAGTCTTCCATGTTTAGTGACTGGATTTAAACCCAGTGGTGGGTTTAAAGGTGGACTAAGTTAGTCAAGTTTCTTAATGTGTTTAACACAGATGAGGACTGAACTACATTGGAAAAAAAAGACCCTGTTCAAACGCTTTCCCAGAACTCATCCAAAATCTAGATTTGGTGGTTGGAGAGCAGGCAGCTCTCAGCATGAGCTTTGGGTCCTGGGGCACAGGATGCAGGAGGTGCTGTTTCACATCAGCCACCTCTGTGCTCTGATGGCGAAGCAGCCGCAGTGGTTGTCTTTGTGACAGCCCTCAGGCACCAGTCCCGCTGCGGTGGTGCCCCAGCTTTATCTGCACGTCCGTGTAGATAGTTTTCACTTCACTCTCTTTTTAGTGTAGTGGGCTTTGTTGTACAGCCTTGCACTTTGTTCTGAAGGGGGTGAGTTCTGCGGTGAGGTACATCTTGGTGAAAAGGGAACCTTACTGCTCAGACCAGAAGTCAGAAAACCACCCATCTCTCTGCTCTGGGATTGACACTCTCATATTGTTGCAGTTCCTCTTGCGGTCTTGCTCTTTGGCAACAAGAAGTTTCAGATAATTTGTTCCATTAGTAAGAAACGCATCTTTCAGGTGGAGAGGTGAGCTCCTCACGCATCTTTCCATTCCTTTCATGAGGTTTTTTCAGCCCTTCTAATGACAGACAAAAAAAAAAACCTACTTAAGGATTCAGACAGTAATTCACCAGTACCTCAGGCTATAGCCCAGATGTTGGGTTGCAGAAGAAAATGGAAGCCTGTGTGCAAATGGCAGTCCTGTCTCTAAACTTGTACATCCCAGGATGATTTGGGTATTTTTGTGTGTTAATTTATTTAAAATGATAATGAGTGACATCTATGATGCCATCTGCTGCTGACTCCAAAGTAGGGTGGGCGAAAAGGTTGCTTAAAACCCCCTGGTTAAGTGAAGAACTAGGGAAGATTTCATGTAGTAATCAAAGCATCAAAATGGCTGATGTTATATGAGAAGAAAATAAATGATTTTTGGACTTATTTAAGCTTTTCATAATTAGAGTACCCACTTTGCAGACCTAACAAATGTCAGATTCTCTTTTTATTGAACAAACTCTGGTTGATGCAAAGGACACATTTTTGACAACTGAAGGTATTTGAGAATCTAGAAAGGGTGAAACCCAGAATATACTCTAGACGTTGACCTGATTGACCTGATCATCTGGGGGTGTGGAATCTGGGGGAAAAGGTAAATTTTGGGTGGGTAGGTAGGTAGCTTTTAACATGTGCCTGTATTTCCCTATGCACTTGTATTTCCCCAAATGGCTACAGATTCCAGTTTCCATATACACAAGAGTCCTACCAAGCTCTCTGGTAGTTAGAAAAACGTTGGTTTTCAGTCCTAAGATGGAGTTGATGAGGGAGAATATTCATGCTGTGGGAGAACACCATAAATAAAGCAGCTGATTTTATTACATTTTATGAAAACATGAGAGTTATGGGAAAACATGATTCTCCATCATATTAAGCAGGACTTGTTTGCAACATAAATTGAAGTACAGAATTTTGCAAGAAGCCCAAGGCAGACAATTTGTGGTAGAAATCTGTAGTAGAATTAGAGACAAATAATAGTCTGGGGAGATTTAGAAGCTCAACTCAGCATGACTGTGTAATTTCCAAGAGTTAGTACATCCTGTCCTAAGTTCACATTAATATTTTTGCATCAATTTTAAAATTTAAACTATCAGGAAAAGGCAGCAAGCATAATCAAATGAAATTTGACTTATGCTTATAGAATTGAAGCATCTACTTTTTAATAATCTATTTAGGCCATCATCTCGTAATGTTAAATCCCATCCTGGTCAACCTTACATGTAACTTGTAGTTTCAGAATGATGCTGAAGAAAAATTTAGGAATCATTTGTACACTGACAAAGTTTAAGTCTGTCTGAAAAACAGTTCCATTTATAAAATAGATGGGCACGTAGAGAAGAAGCATGTGTCAGAATATAATCAGCCATTTCTAATCTGCGTTTATACCAAAATATGTGCAAAATAAAAACCTACTTGTTTCATACTGGACTAAAAGACATTATTCCTCACCAACACTAGCAGAATAACTGGGGTAACTTCTTGTTATTAGCCCAGCCTGACTAAGCGTGAAAGGGGAAACCCTGGGAATACCATGGTTTACAAATATAAACATTTCATTTACACATGGCGTAGTTTCTGAGACAAAAGCTTTACAATAATATATTCAGACTTGGGCTCAGGCTTAAAAAAAAAAAAAATTTACATGTGATGATAATCTTCATGGTTGGCTAAGTAGAAATTTAACTCCAAACAACTGCAGCATAGTATTTAATGCATGTTTTGCAGCAGTTAGACCAGTAGCTGATGGTGAGATCTGCTCAGTGGTTTGCTGCTGAGTGTGCTTTAGTTTCTCAAGGCCCTTTGGCATTTAGCACTTCCTGCTCCTCTGTGGCTTCTAGCAAGTAACCATTAAATATCAGGCCACATGTCAAGTATGAAGGCTGAAGAAGTGATTCAAAGAGTAGCTGAAAAAAATTTTTCTTCTTCTCTTACTGAATGTAAGCAACTTTTTCAAAGGAAGCTTTTGTTTTGGTTTTAAAACCTAAATGTTTCATTAGCCAAATCCATCATTAGCATAAATAATTTATCTTTCTTCCCCACCCCACTCCTGCACATCCTTCTCTTTTTGCCATTGTTTCCTGAAAAAAGCAGACAAAACGTGTGGTCAAAAAGCTGGAGAGAATTAGCAGATTTTTTAAAGGTTGGGAAGAATTTACATTTTTTATTTATTTAGGTTTTTTGAAATCAGAATCTTTTCAGTGCCAGAAATTCCATAAGATTTCAGTTTTCAATAACACCAATATTATGTTTCTGAATTTTTACTAACACTCATTGTATATGCTTTATCATAAAGCAAACATATTTTTAGTGATAATCTTTTCTTTTTCTTCCTTTTCCCCTAGCGTTTTACCTATTATGTTGCTACTTTTGACAAATGCAGAAATTAGTTTTTCTCAGGTACAAACTGAGTGGCACAAAAGGAAAAATATCCAGAAGAAAATAGAAAATCCTGACTTCAATGTCCTGAGTTCATTCACATCTCACTTTATCTTTGAAATTGTCAGTCTTAAACCCCACCACAACAAGGGATACCCTTGCTCTTCATTCATGTGGAAAGCACTGTGATGTTCCTGAAATGCAAGCAGAGTTTGTAGGCAGTCAACACTTCCCTTGGTGGTGAGCTGAGAAAACTTGTTCCCCATCGTGAGGTTTCAATGCCGAACCGGACTTCTAAGATGTTGTGCTGTATAAATTCTCTTAGTGCTTTTGACATTGTCACAACTTTTGAGTTTTGAAACAGTGAAATATTAGTAAATTTTATCGGTATCAAGTATTTGGTACAATGGGCTCGGAAGTGTTGTCCCTGCTTTAACACAGCCTGAAGCTGCAAAGCCGCTGGGCTGTGCAAGTCGGCCGCGCTCTCAGGTGGAGGGAGCGCTGCGGAGAGCAGCCAAAGAGCAGCTTAAACCACTGCGTGCTTTGGTGATGAGACACTTTTCTGCCCTCGCCCATTTCTCTCACTTATCTTACATGTTTCTGACACATCCTGCATTGCCCTTCACATTTCTCATGCATGGTTCTATTCAGAGGAATACAGGACCTAGCAGTGCGGGGCTGGGAGGGAAATGTGGAAGAGGAAGCATTCAATCACATATGGCAACGTGGAGACACTTCACATAAGCTAAAATACAAAAAAAATCTTCTTTTTCAAAGAACAATATTTTTACTAAATTGTCACTTCAAAAAATTTACTGAGGTTTGTATAACTTTTCATCATACAGAAATTTGGTGCAGAGGTTTTTTTATCTACTAGTTTGGAGAGCAAGAACAGGAATTAAATCAGCAGAGAAGTACCAGAATTTCCCCACCACAGAAATGTGATTGTCCTGAGGGACCATGTCCACCAAGTGTACACCCTTCCAAGGAGAGGGTAACCACTGCCAGATTCCTTTACAAATCATTGGATATCAAATGGTGCAAATGCCTTCTTGACAGAATAAGGATGTTGGGTATATCATAGAACCAGACCATAAAGAGCATATTGAGCTAAACTCTCCCTCCAGAGCATGTGTGTTTGCTTTTACTGTTTTTTTGGTGTAGAATCACAGCTTTTAAGATAGATCTGTGACTAATACACCCATTACTGAAGAAAATTACAGCCACTAAGTAGAATTGGGGTTGAGGTATTGTTTTGCATCATCTACAAGCACAGTAAAGAGGGGTTGTGGTGCATTTGCAATTGAATATGCCCTAATTGCAGGCCTTCTTTGTGTTTAAACACAGGCAGCTATATTTGAACTTTATGAGTGAAAGGATAATTAACAGTCATCTGCTTGCCACTTTTTAATTTAATTCCTCTGTTGCCCAGTGTCAGGGCTGCCAGTAAATGTTAGTGGTTTAAACCACCAATGAAACTGTGACTTTTTTATCTGAAAAAAGATGAGTGATACCAAGGCGTAGCATGAAAAGGCAGCTTTGCAAAACATAATTCTGATTTTTATTCTGATTTAAAGCAGTTGTGGCAAGCTCAGAAAGGTTGGATTTGAAATATGTTATTTTGCTTATACAGCCAGAACCAGGGTAATTGATCAGGGACTAGTGGACATCCCAAACCATGGTAAGAACTGCTCTAACCCCAAGGATAAAGCATGGCAATGCTGCCTTTGTTACTTAGGTTTATAGGCATCTCTGCCTGTGTTTCTGAGTAGACTCTCAACTCTATTTCCTTAGGAGTGAGCCAAGAGGGAGAATTACACCTCCCTAGGGGCATGGCATCTTTCTTCCAGCTGTCTGATTTTTGAGCCCTTAACATTTTTTTAAAAACCATGGTGCCTTCCTGTTATGCCTTCCTGCGAACAAATCTGAATGGCAAATTTCACATCATGTTTATTTTATTGAATAGCAAATTAAAAAATCTGCCACCAAGTTATTTAAGTATTTGGAGACGCATCTGCTATGAATTTTGCCTTATTCTTTGGAAGTTAGGATAAACAATGGCTTTTGGTCTACAAATAGCAAAAATCATTTTGAGGAAAGATTTCCAAAAAACCCCATGCAGTAATTTTCAGAGCTTTCTCATATTTAGCTGGTCATCTTGGGATTTGTCTAATGGGATCTTCCTATGGCAAACTGGTGAATGAATGTGTGTGTAATTTTGTAGGCGATTTTGGCTCCCAGGCCACGAGCCACTCTGTGGTGCAGATGTGTTTATCACTGGACACATGGTAAATGAGAGCATTGTACATGCTCATGCATTTAGTGGTCTACCTGAAACAAGCTCTGGAAGCTACACCCTTGCAGTGCCGCACTTGCCAGACCTGGAGGAAACCAGCAGAGTAAATGACTTTCTTTCAGCTACAGGGGCAAAAGACTTTGCGACTTCAGATGTGCTGCCTGCCCCTTTTTGGCTCGATATCAAGTAACTCTCCTGATGGTCACCTGACCCTGGAATAAAGTTTCCCCCCTTGCAATTTCTATGGGGATTTTTTTTTTTTTTACCTTTCACTCAGTGCCTGCAGTGGAGGCTGTGCCAGGCAGCTCCATAAGCTTGCCTATCCTTGGGTGAGGGCAGATGGCACGCTGTCTCAAAGAGCAAGGTAATTGCCTAACAGCAGCTTAGGCATTACTTTGAAATCACTTTTAATTCAAGCTGGGTTAAGTAAAATGCAAAGAAAAGCACTTCTTTTTATAATTTCTAAAATAACTCAGTTTCTGGTCTTTTGAAAAGAGAAAGAAAACATCACAGAGTGAGTGCTGGCAAGATATCTGTAATCAGTCTGCTGAGTTCTGGGGGAGAAAGACCCATCAGACTTTGCATTGGTGTCCCTGCTTCTGTTCTTATGACTTCTGTGAAGTTTATAATAATATTGTCTATTTTGGATGGCTTTGCATTTCAGTAGAAAACTTGTAATTAATTGAAAGTAGAAATTATGTCTTGCTGGCAACACAGAAATTGTTATCCCATAAATTTCTGGTGAGTGGAAGTAACTCAGTGGAGCGCACAGCTTTTGCAACTCTATTGTGTTATTATATAAACTCTGTGGGGAAAAAGATATTTGTTCCACTCATGATATGCCAAGATTGGAAAAGTGTAAGCACGGGAGGGGATGCGTAAAAGAGATTTCTTGGGAGTGAGATTTATTGGGCTGGGGAATGACCTCCCAGGAGGAACAGTGAAAGCGGCTCCCTCTTAAGTGCTGGAAGCACTTAAACCCAGAGATGAAAACACACTAAAAAGTACGTGAAAAGAAACTTTTTGCAGCAACAATGAGCAGGGTTTTTTGCAGTTGTGAGTATTTTGTTTGGGCGTTTTTTGGTTTGGTTTTTTATTGCTGTATTTGGGCCAAGTCAGGAATGACAGCAGAGGGACAGAGGACTGAGTATACAAGCCATCCATCTGCCAGACTCACTGGGTGAAGGAAATAAAGATGAATCTTGCTTCTTTAGTGGATAGAAGAGCCACATCCATGACCCACCCTGAGTGGCAGGGTGTCCTCTCTACCTCCTTTAAAAGCAGACGGAAATAAAAGAGATGGGAAGGAATTTTCTCAAGTAGCAAATAAATAACTGACAATTAGATAAGCGAAATGAAAGGGCAAAGCCAAATTCACCCTTAGTATTTTGATGAGTTTTGTTACTCACAGTTTTATCCTAAGTTTAAGATAAGTATACATTTAGATGATTTTAGGTGAATATTTAGAATATCTAGATGAATTCTAGGCAATGGCATTTTAACAGTGAGAAGTACCTCAAATAAACAAGCTTAGTCTGCATTCTAAGACAATCACCTCCTTTAAAGAAATTATGTCAATGAGATTTTAATTCAGGCACTAAATAATGAAGTGAATTCTAATATTTATTAGAACTCCATACTTCTGCTTCGGTGAAATTGTCTCAGTTATAGATGCCCTATAGAGAAAATAAATCCAAGAAAACTAAACTTCATGCATATCATGTATGAAGTAAATGAGATTTGATCCAAAATGTTTTTATACAAATACTGATTATCATAATAACAGGAGAGGGGGAAAAGAATCCAGAAGGAACTCTGTAAATGGCAATATACATCTTTCTCAGTCTAAGAATTAGATGCTTCAAATTATGTGCATTTATAAGATGGACCGAAGATTTAAAAATATATTCAAATGATTCCTGATTCTAATCCTCTTACATGTCAGTAAAAGCTACCAAAATATGTGCACTTCGTAGTAGTCCTAATCTCCATTTGTTAATGTGAGCTGCATCTTTGGAAGCAGAGTTGTAAGAGTGACTTTTTTTGCAGCAATTTGGGATTCCAGTGAAAGTAATTTGGTCAGTCTAATAGTTATACCAAGGAAAAATCAGAAGCCAAGTTCAATGGCACTTGGTAGATGCCAGATATCTGTGGGATTCACTCTAATGTTGAAGACTCCTCTAGGATAAAGGCTGGTATGGTTGAAGGAACCAAAATTCCTTGTTTGTCCTTTAATTAAATACTTTCCCTCTCTGCTGGTCTGAGAGATATAACATCCCTAAGTGGATTTCTCTGAGCCCTGGAATTTCTATAACAGCACTGAACATTGGCTGAGTCATGTGGACAGCAGGCATTGAATGCTGCCACAGAACTGCAGGGCAGTTTGTAGCAGGGCTGCCTATTTTTTTCTGTAATATTGTGGTACAGATTCTTCTGCTGGGAATTCATGGCACACAAGGAAGAAGAGCATGTCAAGGATGCCCTGCACATAGGCGTTGAAGAGCTTTTGGGTATGATAACGTGTGTATATATGAAAAAATAGCTACTGAACTTCGGTTCAGTCCAGTTCGTTTAAGTGACATTTTTCTAAACCATGGAAATATATACATCAGACTGGTGGGGCCTTGCTTTCTCTGCTAGAAAGTACAGGTACACAGCCACAGGGAAAGAAGGAACTGCTCAGTAGCTATCGAGTATCTCCAAGAGAAATGCTAAAGGCTGGCCACATAGAGCCTTTCTCTGAACAGGGAAACAGGCTTCAGTCACTGCACTTTGAGATTGCCATGGCAGTAGAAGGGGCTGGGCACCCCTTTCCTTTCCCTCTCCAGTCTGTGCTGTCATTTGCCCTCCCATTCTATGATTTGGGGTAGTGTTAGTAGATAATACAGATATTTTGGTCTCTCAGCAAATGCATTGGCTTTGAGAACAGGGATGAGACCCAGCAATTCCAGTAGACCAAGCATCCTTCAGTGGAGCATGCCACCCAGGCTAAGCCAGAGTGGTCCAGCCAAGCCATCCCTGTGAGTGCATCCCATCCAAGCTTCGCCGTCAGGTGCTGTGCAGCCCCCTTTGAAATGCAGGAGTGCACTGCCAGCGAAGGCTACTGCTGTGTCTCTGGGCTTGTGGCTTCATTGTGACTTCGCAGTGCTTAACATGGTTTTGGTTTGGCTCTTACCATTACATTCTCAGCTGTGGGCTTTTTTCCCTCCAGTGACTGCTGGACTTCTTTGGTGTTGAAAACTTCTGAAAACACAATTCTCCCATACCCAGGCATTCAGAGGTTAGGAGAAAGAGGCAGAAAAACTACTGTTCTTTTTTTATTCCAAGAGAAGTTATATTATGTGTTCCACTGCATCTTCATGTTCCTGGAGGCTTGATTCATGGTATTGGTACACTTGAGGTCGACAGTATTGCTGTTGAGTGCAAAGGGCTTTGGCCTGGGCTGGAAGAGATTGCTGCAGCTTTTATCTCTGGAAGGGTTCTTTACAACACTTTACAAAGATGAGGTGACCTGAAGTTAAATGTCACAGTCCTGTAGAAGGCAAAAGTCCCTTTGGGAGCAGACTGGCTTTTTTCAGTTCCGGTCTCTTAAGAAAATCCTGATGTAAGTAGGGATGAGATGCATTAACAAGACCCTGATTGGCCAAGGTCAATAATGATCAAAGTAAATGTGAGGTTGTTTTCCAAAGGAAATTAAACAAAGAGCAAGTACAAAGCATCTACAGCAATTCCATAGTAGGTAGGAATACACAGCGACTTCTACTTTTATCCTGTGAAAGCCCTGTGAAGGTCCGCTTGATGATGTGGGAGTCTGCAGGCAGCCAGCCTTCACAGAAGAAGACCTCCTCATGGGAGGAGACCCTGCTTGGGCTCCTTGTTACTCAGGTAAGGACAGAAAGAGGATGGGATTGTCCATGATTATCTGTGACTCACTTCCTCCGCTGCATGTAAGTGGCAGAGAGGAGTGTGTTTGCTCTTCTTCTCTGGCGTGAGCAGTATTATCTCCCTCCACACAGCTAGGTATTTTATTATAGTATAAAGAGGAGTACAAAAGGCCATGAGAAATCAAGACGAAAAAGGTACCGACTCAGATAGTGAAGTGTTTAAAATGGAAACAGTTTAAAATGTGAAAGATCCCCATCAGAAAAAAAAGAAACTACTTCATTCAAAATTTTGATACCTTTTTTTATGTTAGTCTGCCATTATGTCCACAAACAGAGCAAATTATTTCTTTGTCTAGAAAAATCCATTGATTCTGCTCTGCTTCTTTCACTTTATCTCCAACAAACTACCTTTTGGCTCAGCATCTCTGATTCCTGTCAGTGGAAAGTCTTTATTCTCCACGTCTTTTGTACTACGATGCCCACCAAGTGTGGGAAAAATAAGGATGCCCTCCGTCTAGCAACAATCTCTGTAGGAGTCCATCTGCCTGTGGTGGCCAGCAGAGATGACGTGCTGGACCATTACCAGCTCCAGCTCTGCTCTGCCATAGATATGAGGAGAATTGTCCATAGAGTGAGATTTTCCAGCAGATCTGTGGAGAAGTCTGAAAACACTGACCGAAAACAGCAAATGAGTAGGTTGGTGGCTTTAAACAATTTGTTTGCATTATAGAAATTGCCTGAAGAAAGCCTCACTTATGTGAGCAATCTCTTTTATTTTTTCCCTGTGCAATGAAGGTATAAGGTAATGGAGATTTCTTCCACCGTTGTTTGTGCTATTTCCAGTCCTACAAGGCCCAACAGCTTCAGTGACCTTCCTGCAGGAGGAGGGGAATGGGAAAAAGTTGAAAAAGCCAAGCTTTTTGGGTTTTGAGTATGCTTAGTTTCACCAATATATGGTCAAAATGGAATTTATTGCCCAGCCATAAGGTAGAATTAACCCCGTTATAGCTCCTTTGTTACCTCTTCCTTACTGTCGTTATTTTTGATAGGACTTCAGGGCTAAGAGCATCCTTAGTGTAATTACTGCAGCATCTTGCCTTGTCACCACCCAAAAAATTCCCCCTGAGCCCAGCCACACACGCTGAATGCCTCACACCACGTGATTCCAAATTCCCCCTCTGCCTTCTGACCCATTTGCTGTGCCTCCCATCATCGCTCACCTCCACAGCTTGGTTAGGTGCCTTAACCTCCCGGCTGCCCAGCTGGCTGCCGGGGGCTCCTGGGGAAAACTCGGCTGGGGAGAGGTTCTGGGTGTCAGGGAGATGCTGCTGTGTGAGGCTGATACACTAGGTGGGGTGGTTGTGATGCTCATCAGCAAAGCCTGCCTCTCTGCGCTGGATTTCTGCCCGCAGACAGGATCTGAAATATAGGCTTGTTGATATGGAGTGATCAGCAGCAGATTGCCCTGAGCTGGTTTTGCCTGGTTCTGCTCCTTCCCAGATGAAGTCACAGCAGGGTCTTCATTTATTTCGGTGCCTTAAGTGTCTTTAAAGGCACAAAGCTGGAGTGGGATGGGACGGGATAGGATGGGGATGGTGTGTCAGCATTTTAAATATCTTGATGCTCCCTTCTCTACCCCTGCTCCCCCCCCCCTTTTATTTTTTAATCCATAAAATGTATATTTAAACAACAGAAAATATTATTATCAGCCATTGCTCTTCCCTCAGCCAAGGCAATGCTGCAAGCTTGGCGTTATTGGTTGTGACCAATAATGACCCTGGTGAAATTGGATCTCCTTGTCGTATTGATTCTGATGTACTTTGGTCGGGGCTTGTGCGTTCTGTATTGATCTGCCAAAGAAACTGCTGAGGTGTGGGGGAGCAAGGTCTGTTGCCTGTGTTGTTTGGGAACTAACAGGGGCTCTTATTCTTTGCCAGCAGCCGGTTGCACACTTGGATATTGATTCATTAGGAGGGAATCTGGCTTTAATTAGTACCAGGTTTTCCAATATTTGTATAGAGTGCTTTGACCCTAGTCCACAGCAAGGTCACAAAAGCAGACTCTCAGGCTGAGTTACACCTTTATTACATAATCTTCTGAGAAAGAAATCATTAAAATAATTGGACTAAAATTTTTGTGTGTGCTGAACCTGAAGTACTATTTTCTAAATTGATTTTCAGTTGGATCCATATAAAATGAGTTCAGAAATACACATCTAGGCCTTGATTAGTATAGTGCACTGAAGTACCCTGATGTTTTCCTGGCCCAGTAGACATTTAGATTTGGTGTATGCAGCCCTAAGGGCAGATGCAGAATCCCTTGACTAGACCGAACGAGACTGAAAATAGTAATTCCTTCTCCCAGCCTGAAAATTCCAGCATTGGAAAGGCTTTCCCTAGAAGCCTCAAAGAGAGACATCACTCATTCTTTCCAACCCCAAAACAGTTTTATGGCAAGAAAAATATTTTTTTTTCCTTTTTTCTTTTTAAAATTTATTTTCTTTTATTCTTGGAGGAGGAGGGCTTTTTAGATTTTTGCTTTTAGATTGTATTTCATGAGAAGTAACCGCACAGTAATGTTAAGTGGTTCATCTACTACTGATAAGTATCAAGGTTATCACCAAAGTTTTCCTGTATACCAGTTCATCTGCAACAGAATTTTTTTTCTACATGAAATAATAAAAATTATAGACAGAAGATATATGACTGAAAGTAAGCTAAAGCAGTTTTCCCATGACATATCACCAAATGAAACATGAAAAGAGGACTCTTACTAACTTACCAAAACATTTCTCTGTTATTTATTCAATACTAACTGAAATGATCATAAAAAGTGACTCAGTGAAAAATGACTGTGTCATTTTATAGAATGTAATCCATGTCCAGGAAACTACATCTGTAAGTCCTGGCCATCTCCCACATATATGTGCAGATAAATAAAGAGAGAGAGGGAGAAACTTAAATTTAAAAAATAATTAAAAAAATATTTAGAAAAAAAAGCTATTACAATAGCTCTTCTTAGCCAGGTCCCAGGTGAGTACAAGCCTTTAGCTGCCAAACTCTTCCTGCCACACCTGAGCAACCATTGCAGCACCTGCAAGACTAAGGAGCCAAAGCTCCTTCACTTCACAGCATCCACAAGAAATGTTTGGCATTTCAACCCCAATGGAGCAAGAATATCTGGGATTGCTGCAGGTTTTCTGAAAGCTTTGGGGCAGGCTCTGTTGCTAGGGCAGCATGGTAGGAATTCTTCATTTCTGGACTCTGGGGGAGAAAGTATGGTGTAATTCCATCTAGGTCTTGAAATGTGTAATTGATAATATTCTTATGTCAGTATGAAAAACACCGGGGTTTTTTGTTTGGGTTTTTTCGTTTAGGTTTTTTGTATTGGTTGGTTGGTTGGTCTGGGTTTTTTTATGAATTTTAAAATTATGCACTAATCTGATTTGGATCCAGATACAACATTGACCTAATGATACAATAAATAGGGTGGCCTACTACATTGCTTGCTGCAACCTTAGAACAATATAATATCTGAATTCTTCCTTTTAGGTTAACTGTTTAGCCTGCTTCCAAAGGGATTTTGTTCCTGATTTGGACTTACAATTTGGATCTCCTGTGGGAGATGTATAGCAGAGAATTTTCAGGTTCTGGCTAAGCACATTACAAGGTTTCTCTATTTCAATTGACTTTTCCTTTATAGAATAGAAATGTAACTGTTAAACTTGTCCTTGTGGACAGGTCTAGTTCAGAAACCAATAACATTTGCTTTGTTATTTTTAACATCATCTTTTTCCAAGAGGGGCATGGCAAAAGGATACAAAGTCACTAAAAATGTTAAATTACTAGAATGTTACAGAATTTGTATAACTGTGAAGAGAACCACTGGCCTGCACAGTTGTTTTCTCCCACAGATAGGCATTGACAAGATTGTTCCTTTAATTTTATTGGACTAATTGAAACATTGAATCATGTGGGGCCAGCACAACCTTTTTTTTAGATCACCTTCATCTCTGCCATCTCATCTTGTAAACCATGTGGCAGCATCTTGAAAGCAAGTACCTCTGCAACTGATTTTTATTTTTTTCACTGGCATTTCCTCCCCCTGCATTTGCTGTGCCTCTGTATGCGTTCTTGTGCTTCGTTTGTAGCACTCCATCATCAGCCCTCACTCAGCCAAGCAGCTGCCTTGGCCTGGATTGTCCTTGCCACAGGTGGAGGCAGCTTCTTCCTTCTGGGGTACCAACACAGCCCTTTGTTTGGAGGTCCTCTCCCAGGATCAGCTGGCAGGGGGTGAATGAGTGTCACCATGCTGCCACCTCTGCCTCCATCCCTTGACATCAAAAAGGTTTCGAGACTGTTCCACAGGACTGTGTTTTACACATACACATGGAAATGTGGCCTAGATGTCATCCTCATGAAGTAAGTGTACAACAGTTTGATAAACTGCTCTCAAAAATATATATCAATAGTTTTCTGTCAGTCCAAGAGGTCATCTCATTCAGGACCTTTCATGGGGCAGTCCCTGGACCAGCTCTTAATCAGTGCTTCAGTTCTGACTTGCATGTAGGATTACAGAATATCGTTGCAAATTTTGCAGCTCTTGCCAAGCAAGGAAAATTGCAAGCACAGGAGAGGCCAGCACTGGGAATCAAAATGTCCTTGACAAATTCAAGCAAAAATGTAATACATCTTTCTCTTGATGGGCACACACCTCCTTTTGTTTGGTTTTCATATAACTAGGGTGCACAGATAAAGCATTATCAAAACCCAGGTAAAATTCCAAGGCACTTGAGAGGTTAATCACTGTCAAGTAATTTATGTCCAATACTAAGGTATGGCAAGGATTTAAAGATATTTGAAAAACTGCTGTAGAGAAATGCTGAAACTACCACAAGAAATGTACCATTTCAAGGTTTCATCACAATATTTGTAGTTTGGGGGGCTTGTCAGACTTGAAGGCTGAAACCTGAGAGAACAAGTAGAGAACAGAAGAGTTGGAAGGTTAAGACTACATATGATTGTGCCATTTACCCACACTGCTAAACTGAATGCAAATTGGAGGAAATAAATTGTGGAAAGACAGCACACTTGTGCTTTAAAACCAAGATGGAAAATGAGGAATCAAAGAGGAAACAATCTTCATGGTGATCCCATTTTCCAGGCTGACCTCAGTAACAAAATAAAAATACACCAGTAGTAAAATAATCAGCTATTTCAAATTCATTATATTTTAATAATCAAACCACTATTAATAATGCAAATAAAAATATTTCAAATAATTTTTTGCCAGCATCCTTCTATAATATTCTCTTCCTTATTGAAGGAAAGAAGCTTATACTTCTCACCACCCTGCAATGCAGAGAGAAGGGCAACATAGCTCTGAAATACTCAACCACCTCTTGTAATAGCTTTAGTGAGCTTTTTCTTCTTGCTCTCAAGAGGGCACCTGTCCCTGCATTATCTAAATATGCTCTCCAGGCAAATTTGAGCATCATGTTCTTGATGAAATGTTGTTATTTTTAGAAACAAATGAAGCAGGATACATAATTTCCCCTCCTACACCTTTGTTGATGCTTTTATGGAAAGACCTGTGTTCAGAAGTTAATTGCAGCATCCCAGATTGTGCACAAAATAGGCAGTGCAACTGCCAGTGGGTGCTATTGTAAGGGGAAAAGAAAAGGAGAAAGGGGAAAAGTGCCATACAAATGTCACTTTGGAGTTCTTTTTCATCTGATTACCACCCCAAGAAAAGAGTGCTGACTTTTTTGTCACAAAAGGGATTAAACGGCCTTGCATGACACCCTGGGAAGGGATGCCTAGGTGAAAGGCATGTTACACTAAACAGGGTATTTCAGGTAACAGCTAAGGAAGGAAAGGAAGTGCAAAAACCAATTTGCCATGTGGATTTGACCCCTTCTTGAACTTTCACACAACTTCATGTGCTCTTTCACTTAGCATGATAAACTGATAATAGAAACAGAAATGTCTTCAATTTCTTCATCTGTTAGTACACCAAGTCTGTTTCCCGAAGACAGCAGGAGTCAAACAAAAGGGCATCATATCACTGTTAGCAGCACAGTCTTTTTCAGCTGATGTTTGGTCTTAGGTTTTTCTTAGAGTGTATTTCAAGGGTTCCCCTGGCTTCCTTGTTGTATCTTTGGTCAAATTCTCTGGTCTTTCTGCCTTTCTTCCCCATATATGCACACTTCTGTCTAAAGCAACCAAGCAGTCTGAACCAGGTTTATAACATGTAGTTGATTTCATCGTAATACACCTCTCAGCACTGGAGGATTTTATGTTGTATAAACAGTAGTTTATCCTCAGGCTCCATGCTACAGTGGAGTAAAGTTGGAGTTTTGACTCAGAATAAAGAGGTTTGGGCTGCTGAACTATCAGCATTTTTACCTGAAATGACTCTGGGGTTTCACTTCTGCTATACTGGCCAGCTGTGGCCTAACAAAAGTACAACCCATGGTGACACAGTTACATCCTGAAATGGAAAATATTTACCTTGTCTATTCATTCAGCGGAAGCAAACTCTTTCTAATGCATGTTTTCCCAACAGCTGCATGTGGCACATCTCCAGCTTGTCAACTTGCCTGATGTACTTTGCTGATATCAGCTAGGCTCTGTTTGTCACAAACATTTTAGAATAAGTTCTGGCAAGCATACTAGCTACCAAATCAGATTAAAATAACTGGTGTTGTTAACGAGCCTCTGCAGGTAAAATGTGTGTTTTATAATAATTAAAATATACTTATCCTTTCAGTACCTTTGAGATGCAATTGAACATCTGTTTTGTTGCTGGTATTAGAACATCATCAAGCTGCACAAGTTAAAGTGGTCCTCTATGTGGCACCTAAATCAGTTCAGGGCAGGAGTTTAGCAGAAGTCAAAGTGATCAGACATTCCTGTAACTGACCAGGGTGCTGAGAGTTAAATTACACAAACACCAGCAATCAATTCACTACACTTTCTGCACTCCAGTAAGTGAAGTCAATCTCTGACTGTTAGTCATTAAAGAGAAATATCCTTTGGTGTGAGTGTGAGGCACCTTGTACAATATCTGGAGTTGTGATTCTAGTCTAGCTGGATCCCTTGAGGAAGTTGATCATGCAGATAAAGCTCTCAATCATAAATATCTCCCTCTGAGTTGGGAAAGAGCAGATGAAATAGATATGGGGAAAAAAAGATGAGTGTTATGTCTCTACAGGCAGAACACAGACAGACCCCATTCAGGCATGCTGGGCACTCTTCACAGTTACACAGCCCATTCAGCTTGAGCTCCTGCCAATGAAGGAGGAAAGCAATCATTGCAACTCCATAGAAACCCAAGGACTGAAGTCATAGTAACCCTGAGCTTGAAGAGATGAGATATAATTCCATCAGACCTTGTACAGATACCAATTGCTCATATGGGTAACGTAGCTTGGACCATGAGTATATAAAGAAAATCCCTTCTATGTGGAACAGAATTTGTGATTAATTATGTGAGAATGCAGTCCCAGTATGGTAAAATATAGAGTAAATTCATAGATAAATATAGATTTATAGATATTTTTAAAAGTCATTTAGGAAAACACACTCAAGCAGTGTTTTTCACTCCACTTTAGTTAGGCTCTCCTGCCATTCTCCTTTCTAACTACTGCAGAATATCTGGCAGCACCTAACAGTGGTCCTTTATTTGATGGTCACTTTTGGATGACGGATTTTATTTTAATAAGGTGTACAATGGATTTCAAAAGCAATACAGGTTAGTGGCAAGATCTATATGATAATTAGCAGTATCAGGAGGGAAGAGAGTGAGATAACAAGCTGAAGTTGTCGGGTGTCTCTTCTCTTTATTTCCAGTTTATGTCTGCTCCGATTTTTGTCTCACAAATCAGGTTACAAAACATTAACCTCGAAAGAGGCAGTCAAGTTTTTCTGGCTAAATGTACAGTGCATCATGTACAGCACATGACTGCACACTAGCAGGTGTTTGTCAACCTTTGGAGTTTGAAAAGCTTTTTCTTTCTTGGTATTTATTTATTCATTTTCCTTAGGGTGGCATTTGACATTTAAGTGATCATTATCTTGCTCTTACTTGCCTAAATTTTACTTCAGGAAGACAGGGTTAAGACAAATGCCAGTAAATATCTTAAATGGTCTTCTATTCCATTGCCTAAGACTCTATTGATGTATTTCCACCCACACTACTTAAAACAAACTGAAACACCCAGAATGTCCCCTATCCTTAACATAAATCTTGCCACAGCTGGCCACATGTTTTACGTTCAGTGACAAAGTCCTAGCCAGTCTGAAGTGGAACTTTTGTTGTTGGCTTCACCATAAGTTGGTATCACCTTAGATCCTTAGACCAGGATATATTGTCTTTCTTTGTTTTTTCTTTACTAGATTATCTGTTAGCAGATTTTAAGGGAAAATAGAAAGAGAGCTATGTTCATGCCTCTCAGCGAGGTTAAATTCCCTTTTTATTGTACATAAGATTGCAAGAGAAAAATCTGCAGAAGACACAAGAGGAAAAGCAGGAGGCAGAAGGTAAGAATAAGGTCTCGAGATAAGGAGAAGGATAAAATGTTCTGTAAATCTATTATATACGGTCATTAAGGCATGATAAAACTGACATTTCACTTCAGCAAGGATAATGAAGACTAGTCTTTTTACATAGATTCATGGCACTAATGCCAGAGGGGTTATTAGGTCTGACTTGTGCAATACAAGCCCTTAAATTACGCCCATTCACACTTTTGTTGAGCTCAGTAACTTGTGTTTTACTGTTGTCATCCAGAAACACATCTAGTCCTGATATGATGACCTCCAGAGACAGAAAATCCATTGATAGCCTTGGTAGCTTAATCACATTGCTGTTGCAATAGATACATGTTTTCGCTTGAACATGCCTCCTCTCAGTTTTCAACCAATGGTTTTTATTCGTAGTTTCACTGACAGTAAAAGACATTTTGTTTCTTCTTGGTGCCCTGGCCCCTATGACTCACAAAGTGTGTTCACTTTTCACATTGCAATGAACGGCTGAAGTATTTTTGCTTGTATTACCATCCTGATGAAGCCAAATACTGAGATGGAGGTGTCATCACGCCAGCCTCAGTATGACAGAGACAAACTGGGCTCTAAAGCTGGCTGTCCCTGTATGCAGAGCTTCAGTTTGGCCTCTTTGTAGAAAATCTGTTCTAATACAAATACTCAATCTAGTCAAATACCATGATGGTTTCATAGCATTCAAAGATGTTATTAGATTTTCAAAGTCAGAGTGTTTTGAGACAGGCTCTGTAACTGTCTGGCTCAGGGGTGAAAAGCCCACAGCCCATAAAATGGAGTTTGAGTCTGGAACATTATTTCGGTGGACACGTGGAAGCAAATTTTCTATTCCTTGGTATTGTCATGTAATAGTGAGGATTATAGCAGATACCTTAAAATTACACTACAAAGTCTTATTTTGAACTGATTTGCCCTATTTTCCATACCTGATTTAACTTGGCACTCTGGGTAGCAAAGGCCATGCTCTGAGGTGAGGTTTTGGTTGGAGCTCATCTCTGTTTCCATAGGAATAGTAACTTATTTCAAAGCATTTGTTTGTGATATTTAAAGAGAAAAGGAGAGAGGTTATTTCGGTTTTCTTGACAGAATTCATTTATGTGAGCAATGTGTTATATTAATGCATGAACACCCACACCAGACACTGTAAATGGCTGCCCAGGTCTTGTAGCCTTTCCCCTGGAACACTTACCCAGTTTTCTGTTACAGAGAGGAAAATATATCTTCTGGACCTTCCCAAATCATAGTCCTAATCCCTTTAGAAGCCTTTTGCTTTTCCAAGCAACTTCCAATTTTGGGAGAGTGTAAAAAGCAAACAGAAGGGCATATTTTGTTTCTGACAGCAAATGCTTGGCAGTTCAGTGGAAGACGTGTGGCAGTTTCAGATCTATAGAACTTCCCTCTGTAGCAGCCACACTTGGCTCTGTACAAGCTGGTACATGACACAGTCTGAGAGACTGACTTACAGGAAGGGCAGAACATAGAACAGAGGAATAACCATGGCCTAGGCTGTGTGTGAATGTGTGCTCGTGAGAGGGCAAGACAAGGGAGCAAGGGCAAGTGATACAGAAGTAATGGCTGTCTAGGAGGGAGGATGGAGCACAGAAGTCTGCAACTAAGGGCACTTTTACCAGCATGTCAATTAGACCTGACTCTGAGTAGATTTAATTGTTTTCTGAAGTTTATATCTACTTACTTTTGGCCAGGCCAGGCACAATTCGTTCAAGAATATCCAAATCCAATAAATCCTCTGAAGATTTCCGGGGCTGGGTAGGCAGTTAGGCACATGCAAAGCCTCCATAAAGGAATCAGTGAGAAAGCTGAGGAGGAAAACTTTGTGTTTATTTTTCCAGGTGTTTCAAACTGAACACATACCATGCTGCTTTGTAGATAGGAGTTCACTAAAATCTGGGATTCAGAAAAACGTTACAATTTTCTTAAATAATCAAAGTATTTAGAAATGTTTTTCTTGTCCATGCTTTTATCTCCGGCTGATCTCCCCTTCTCATGATGTGCTTAAACCTCTTTCTTGACCTCTCCCCTTTTCCCTGTTTTCCCCTCCCACTGCCTCTGTCCCTCCTCTCACTCAGCCCTGCCACCCTCTCTGCACTGAACTCAACATACGCCCAGCCCCTTCCTGCTCCTTCTGAAAACCCATCTGTGCCGTGAAACTCCCCACCTACAAAGACCACATATTGCTGTCTGGATCCCACTCTCTCCTTGTTTTCTCAGTTTAAATCTATTGACTTCAGAGGTGTTGCTTCTCCCCTTGCAGGTTTCAGCAAGAGCCAGAACCACTGCATCTGCCTGGGCTGCTCAAGGATAAATTCTTCCTGGGGAACAAGAGGCTCCTGCTGTTTGCTGTTTGCAAAACAAAGCACCCTTTGCACTTACAGCTGTGTATTAACAAATTTCCAGGTTGAACGGGAGCTTCTTCCCAGGAAAAGAGCATCCTTGTAACTTTCCTGCTCTCAAACTCTTCTGCCTCTGTAAGGTGGGGGAAAGGCATTTAGCAAAACCTTATCCCAGCGATGCTGGGAATTGTTGGTGAGGCTGAGGGAAGGCTTCTGCTAGAGGTTGCTTCTGCACTTTGCCAGATCCTCAGCCCTTACCAGGGGAAGCCTGTTCCATGCATACTCCTCAGCATGTCCTCAAGAGGCTTTCCTTTTTGCCTAGCAATTTTCAAGAACGTACCACAGAAGAAATGGTATTTATATACCTAAAGCCTAAAGAATGTGTATCTAACAACTTTGTATTCATAGACAAGTTACTAATTCTGGATTTTGGTGCAGTTCATAAGCACCAAAGCCACTTTATAACAAGCGGCAATCTTTGTTACTGACTGAAATACTGGGATATGTCTGTAGCAGAGATCTTTTGCTGTCATTCCTGTGCCTTCTCAGAGTGTCCTTCCTTCCCTGCCAGTGAATCCACCTCACCATTGGTGGATGGAAAGGCACTTCAGAGTAGGAAATACCTTCTGGAGGGCTACAGATCCCTTGTACTCAGCACAGTCATTGCCCTGGGACTTGGTGGATACTTACAAGAATTGTATGAAGTTGTCTATTTAGAGTATTGACGATGACTTTTCAAACCCACAGCATCTAAAAACAAGTATAGCTTATCCCAGAGACACCTGCCTGATGATTTCTGTGTGGGAAGAAACAGACACAGTGAAAGGAAAGCGAAACATTTTGCCCAAAATGGCATCTTACAGAATCAGATCTATGCAGTGACAAATGTGCACTGAACAGAGCCAGATTTCACATTTTCTAAATGTGTTCTTAGGCATCTTTGTCATGATTGGAAACACCATAGCTGAAACTGTCCATCGATTCCGCAGGTTTTTCAACTCTACATGTTTTTGATGGCTGGGCACTGAGGTCTCTGTTTACCCTGATTTCTCTATTTGCTGCTTACCTGGGCAGATTTCTGTGCCTCCGTGAATCCTCATTGATTTTCCTGGGCGTGAAATGTCATTACTGCAGCGGGCTGTGTACATCAGGTATATCGAAGAGCGGCATCTTTAGGGTTCTGTGTAATTAGCAATGCTACTAATGTACCCTGTAATGCTTTCTTCTCCAGGGGTTGGCCCTGATTTATCTGGGTTAGCGACTTCATTGGCTCCTAGCTCTGCACTAGGGTCTCACACAACCTCCAGTGTGTTTATCCACACACAGCTGAGGTGTGGGAAGCGAGCACAGTACAAGTCGTTCCTAGGTCAGAGGTTAGAGGAGCCTGCACAAAATCAGGAAGTCTGTGGATGAACAAGGAATTGAGCTCAGGTCTTAAGTGCCTATGGCTGAAATGGATTGTGAGAAAGGACCACCTCATAGGTGAAGAGAACCAGGAGGCAGTCTGAGTATGAGATTGTTGCGAGGTGAACAGAGAGCTTTGCACCTGTGCAGATCTTACCTAAAATTGTCCTTAAAAAGACCGAGTCACTTTGGTGTCATGCAACCGTATATTGTGATGGGGTTGCTCTGTACTCACAAATTAATTAAATTTGTTCCTGGAATATATGTATATTTCACTTCTAAATAACAATCACAGTCTCTTTGTTGAACCCTATCTATTACCTGTATCTTTCTTTGCCCCTATGTTCAGTCAGGCAGACATTGCTTTAATCCTGTAATTATGGCATCTAATCGTACACATCTGTTGATTTCTATGCAATAATCTAATTACCTACAATTTAAAAAAATTCCACCCCAGTATTTTGTAAAGCTTTCTCTCTTTCAAAATTTCCTGGTGAGATCCTTTCTGTTCAAATGGAGGAGATTTACATCACACATCATATGAAATTTCCATTTATAGTTAGCTTTCAAGAGTTAATAAATTCCAATAACAGTTAATTTCATTAACAGTTCCTGTCACACAGCCATGATGAAGCACCCAAACTCAATGCTTAGGAAGCTGTTGCAATTGGGAGTTCCCATACTCTAGTTAGCACCTTATAATCTTGATCCTTAGCTGATGAAGCTGTGAATCTGAGTTGTGTGTCAGGCAGGGACGTGTGTATACATTATCCTCTTCTGGGGCATCTCTGGGGGGAAACCTGTGCATGTGGGCAGGAAGGGAGCTGTGGTGTGCTCCTGTAGGTCTTCTCGTCTGTGTGACTGGGGGACCAGCACCCTGGAGGACACCATGAAGCCCACCTGCCCTGCAGTTGAAGTTCAGCCATGGTATGCACATCAGGACTGCTCTGCACGTAGAAATAGTCACTATGTGGAGCTCTTCCCTGAGGTCTATGCAGGTGCAGCTTTGCATCTTCCCTTGGGGTCTCTGGCAAAGGGTGTTGCCCACCCGTACTCCCCGGCCACAAGGGTCAGGACTGGTTTCCTATAGCTGCACCATTGCCTGGTGGCTTCTCAGGTGCAGAGTTCCCCATTTCCAGCTTCCAGTGAAACTCAAAGCAAACAAACTGGATTGAAAACCAATCTCTCTTAGTTTTAGTCAGCAGAAGACATTTGCATACTTGGTGGGATTTAAGATATGCATCTGTCCTTCTGCCCTGCAGTGGCTTTGTCACCATCCCTCAGTGCACACCTGTAGGATTTGCAGTTCTGCAGAGCCCCATCTCAAAACCAAGCCATCTCTTCCCTTCACAGAGGCAGCTTGCTGTTCCCTTGTTTGGCTCCACAGTAGAGCAGTAGCATCCTAACACAAAGGCACAACCCTCTGCCTTTCTCTCCTGAGCAGTCTGCTAGCGCTGCAGTACATCCCCCAGCTCTGCCCAGGACATGTGGGGCTTTAAAGACACACCAAGAGCCCCCTTTCTCTCTTTTCTGCAGGAACCCAGCAGTCTCCAGGCAGCTCTCTCCTACAGAGGAGCTGGGGAAAAGTGATTGCCTTTATCAGACAGTCATCGCAGCCTCCAGTTTAGTGCTCCTCTGCAACTAGATTTCACCAAATGCACATTAACCAATTACCCAAATTGGCACATTAATCAATTGTCATTAACTGACACAGGATCTAGGAAATGAATAAGCTCCTTATTGGTCATCTTTAACCCTTTGTATTAGTCTGGTTGTAGCTATCTGTGACATGTACTAATGCAACATGCTAATGCTAACTTCCATTTTTTATAAGCACTTCATAAGCCACTTATAAATAGAAGCTTAATATGCAGTGTGACAGATCCCTCATCTTTAGTTTCTCCTTAGCCCTCCAAGCACTTCCTTTCTGGAAATACAAAATATATCCAGTGTGCCCTAGATATTCTCCATTCTTGCTGATGTGTTTAGCTCTCAGCCATTGATTCTTTCCACTTCTTAATCGGTGTAAATAGATCAGTGCTGCAACTGTCTTTTTATTTAAAATTTTAAAAAGACAAATAACATCAAAGGGACATTGAAAGGGTGATGAATTGAAAATATATTTTGCTGCACATGTGATGCTGTGAGGCAGAGGGTCAGTATAACAGAGACATAAAAACCCTTTATTCCTTGTCCATTGCGATAAAGAAGATTGGAGTGAATTATTTAATGGAAGGCACAAATACTGAGAAGATACTGTGCAGCATGTATGTAGTGTCGGTACTTTGTGACATTCTCTTTCACAAAAGAGAATTCACGCGTGTAATAGTGCCCCTGTCATCACTGAGCAAACACTGTGGCACAAAATGCACAGGTTACACAGCAAATCAGTGCCAAAATGGGGGATGGAACCCTAATATCCTGGTACAAGGCAATTTTTATGAGTCTATACTGAGTTTGTTTGTTTGTTTACTTCTGTGAGGGAAAAGTCTGTGCTTCAGAGTCTCAGGTAGCATGGAAAATTAGAACTAATACCTCTTCATTTCAGTATATATCACTCAGATTTTGTTGAGCCCAATCCCTCCAGCATCCAGTGTTTTTTACTCGGACTTTAAAAGAAGTAAAGCCCTGCAGTTACTTTACACCCTGTCCTTACATTCAGCTATGATCACTATAATAATGAATGTTTCCAGGCAATTAATATATTGTTAGGCATTCACAGATAAGCACATGACTGTGTTTCTCACAAAAAGGAAAATACCTGATGTAGAGAACATCAGGTGCAGAACTTGCAGGATTTAAAGAACAGCCAAAGCTAATGGCTGCAAATTGTAGCCTAACCTAACACTTTCTCAGCCACAGATTCCTCCTCCTTTTTTTTCTCCTTAAAACTTTTGCTGTTGCGTCACTGATAAATAACAGCCCTTTGCTCGGTAATATATCCCTTTTGTATTTAAGGTTTTGCCTTCTTACCCATTAAACCTCTCCTCACCAGCATTACTTTTACTTTTCAGAAATAAATACTCGGTATTATAGGCTAGGAGTTCTTTTGTTTTCCCCCCCTAGATGTAAAACCCTGGGGGATTTAAGTATCTACTTGATAGGCTCACACAATCTTAATCAGCCTATAATGGAGCTAATGGCTGTTTGTCATCCTTGGAGATATAAATTTCCTGGTGATGTCTACTGCAGTCAGTACATGAAGTATGCTCTGACTGCCAGCAAGGTCTAATAACCAGGAGAAGGGCAGCCAGCTTCATTAGCGAGCCTGAGACCGTACCGGCTGCTTTTCTGGGGAACTGTGCTTTTTTGAATACCGAGAGGGAATAATGGATAATACCGGTAAGTGAAATAAAATAGATCTTCATTCTTAGTGGAGCTACGGGGTTCGTTTATATCCTCTCTCACTTGCTGCAGGAGATGTGTTTCTTTAGCCTTTGTGGCTTCTTCCTTTTAAATGTCCTTCATTAAAGCAAATTTTTATGTCTAAAATGTGACATACTTAAGTTGTTAACCCTTTAACAGTCTATTTTTTTCTGCTCGAAGTCTGTTTCCTGGAAATGTGAACCTAAACTGTAATGTAGGATCTGCCTTTTTAAGGTATTCAGTGTTATTTTGGAAGCTATATGCAGGAAATGTGGCAGGAAGGGAAAATGCATGTACTTCAGAGAGAAATATCTCTCACAGTTTGAAATAGGTATGAATAGGTAACTAATAAAGCTAACAAAAAGTAGATAATGGTTAGCTCCCATCTGTCTTATTTTAAGCTGCCTCTGTTTTAGCTGTATAATGCCTTACTCTCTTTCATATTTAGTACATAATATACTGAATATATTTGCACTTTTTATTTTCTTTGATGTTCCAACTTTAGATCATGCATTTTCATCCCAAATAATGCACTTCACGGTTTCTGAGGCGGCGCACACATCAATACACCGGTGATGAAATGCATTATTTGCATTTCCCTTTCGCATTACCTTGTATCACAAAGCAGAGTGAAAGAGAGCTTTTGAGGACAGGTATTTTGCACGCTGCTTTGACTGCACTGAAACATGAACATGTTGAGATCTCATGGATTTATTGGTACTAGTGCAATACATATTAGGAGACACAATCCGCAGCAGATTCAGTACCCTTGGAATCCTGCTCAGATCATCAGATTTGTCTAATGTTGACCTTAATAGTGATGATCACCTCTACAGCGTGTGGCAAAGATTATTCTGCAGTAAGTTTCAGTGATTTTCGGGGGGTTGTGGGTGTTTTGGTTTGATTTTTTTTTTTTCATAGTAGAAGCAAAACTCTTGCTTATGTCTGCTAAGATGTCCAGGTCATTCTCATCTCACATGTATCATTATCAACTTCTGTGACAAACAGATAAAAGGGTCTTGCTGCCTTTATTTCTATGAAGTTCAAGACCAAAAAAAAAAAGTTTTTCTAGAATTTAAAATGTAAAATCATGGAGAATTACATTGTCAGCATCTAAAAAACCTGACATAGTCCTAGTAAATGTTCATTTTTGGAAATAAATAAGATCAGCAATACTCTTTGCACTTGGTGCTTTGGCTAGCTTTTAAGAAGCCTTAACATAATAAATGATAATGACTTGTGTTTG
This sequence comes from Picathartes gymnocephalus, assembly GCA_013390045.1. Classification (NCBI taxonomy): domain Eukaryota; kingdom Metazoa; phylum Chordata; class Aves; order Passeriformes; family Picathartidae; genus Picathartes; species Picathartes gymnocephalus. The sequence goes on from WEKY01002711.1 coordinate 136,409, forward strand.
ATATTGCATGACGAGGCAGAATTTTCTGCTGGAGGAGGACTCCTGCTCTCCAACACAGAATGCCTGTGGGCAAGAGATATCCCGGAAGGCAGAGCTGCTAATTCCTCCAGGTTTTCACACTCTTCAGCACAACAACTAATACTATTGAAGTCTTGATGGAGATACCACTTTAATCCAGCTATAATAATCTGTTCTGGAATGAGTCACATTTATTTTAAAGACCAGTTTTGGGGGGATGAAGAGGGAAGCTAGCGTCTGAAAACCTTAGAAAGAGATTCTCCTCTGTGTGGGTTTTTTTGTTTGTTTGTTGGGTTGGTTTTTTTTTGTTTGTTTGGTTTTTTTTTTGTCCTAAGGAAGATTCCAGTTTGATTACTATCTGCAAAAAGTTAAAATAAGTAAGGCTGGATGCCTGCACAACTTACCAACTATTCTCAAAGCTTCTTATAACATTAGTTTGTTGAATAACTCCAGATTTTTTTTCTCATGCAGAAATAGTGACTGATGCTTTCCGGTTTTAGAAAACAACCTATATACCATTGAATTCAGTTAAAATAATCCTTTCAGCCAACAATTAAAGTCTAGTTGCAAATAAATAATTTTTTAAAAAGCCCCAAACCAACCCAACAACAGATGAAACTAAGCCATATTGAAGACATCATGGCAGAGGGTAAGGCTGTGCTCCAGTTTATTCTGTGGTTACCAGTGATCTTCCTGCTGCCTGTTGTCAGCTTGCTCCAAACCCCCAGCAGGCTTCATCCCCACGTGGGGTATGGACAGGCTCTTTTAAGAGTCCAGCCACTTCCCTCCTTTGAGTGGTATAGGGAATCCATCGATTTCCAAAGAGCCTACAGGGTTCTGGGTAAACACAGCTGGGTCTATAGAGGAATGTTTAGGGCTCCTGATCCCTAATTGGGATGCCAGTGTGGGGACTGCGCAGCTGAATCCCTCTGTATATCTGGCCTGTCCCTCTGACTTCTGCAGGGATGGGAGAGCAGTTTTGAAAACCCATGTGGTGTCATCTGGGCACTTATGAGATCAGAAGGCAGCAGGATTATTTGCATCCCTAAGCCCAACTTCCTGATTAATTTGTTCTTCAGCAGACTGCCAATTGAAATGTAAACACACTGATGTATATAAACTGGATACCTGCCCGAATTCTTCCTGGAGAGATACTATTTCTGGCAATAGAGAACTGCAGAATATTAGCAAAGCTGTGTGTTTGAGCTGCTGAGTGTTAGAAATGACAATTTGGTATCAGTGTCAGTGAATCAGGCCTCTGTTATTAAACTCATCATGCTGCCGAAGAGACTTTCAAAGTCAGACCATGGATAATTGTTGGGCAAAACTCCATCTTCTGCTCCACATAACAGAAATATCTCTGTAATTCATCAGTCTTCTCCTCTGTCATTATTAAAATTATTTTCTGGCCAAAACTGTCATCTAAAAAGATCAATGTTGCTAATACGTCACCTGTTTACACTTTTAGCTGTTATGGTTGATGCCAGTTTGTGGAGTTTAGAAACAATGTTTTTATTTTAAAAGTTCTTTCCTTTAAGTGTTAGATTGCTTTTATTTTTATTCTGTGTACCAAGACAGCTCCATATAATTGTTGTCTCGTGTGTTCTTTTAAAAGCCTTTCCTGGAATAACAATAAAATATTCATCCATCTGTGTAGGGCAAAACAGGACAGTTCTAGTTGTATTTTTTGCCTATTTTGGCATCAGCTGTTTGTGACAGGCTGTCTTCAGGTATTCAGCTGCAAGGCTGCCTGCTGCTCTGGGCAGGGGAGAGCAGCCAGCAGCCTCCACTGGCAGGTCTTGGGCTCCAGCTTTGCTGCACACATCTACTTTGGGCCAAACACATCAAGCCTGGAGACAGCAGTGATGTAACAAAACTCATTTTGAAAAAACTAGGAAGTAACTCTTGGTGGGGAGAAAAAGCAAATATAAAAGCAGCAAGAAACTTGCAGTAGCAAGAAGAAAGAAGCTGTGGAAACAGAAGTGTTCCAAAGTGATGCTTTTTGGCGGGCGGGATTTCCTGTAAGGAGTGGGATCAGCAACATCCCTTCCCCCAGAGCTCCTGGTCAGCTGTGTCCTGCTCAGATATCTCACCTTAAAACAGACAAGTCTTATACACTCATTCTTACCAAGGAGAATGCCAGTGTGATGTGCCAAAGGCTTGGGGGAAGGATCTCAAAGGGTTGGATGGCACCACAGTGAGGTCCTGTGTCATGCATACCATACCAGTAGTGAGCAAAACCAGGAGGCCTTGTTTCATGTTTCTTGGGGATTTATATGACTTCTTTGCACTTGGAATATTATTTTAGCAGTAATGAGCTAGCTGTGGTTAATTGTTACCCTGAATTATGTAGGTTCTGCAGCTGTGGCTGCAGGCTATGCGTTCAAGAAAAAATATGTTTTAAGGGGACTGGAGGTCTTGTCTGTTGTATAGCCTATGCCTGAGGAATATCCAGTAGAAACGTCAAACTTTATATTTGACCTATAGTGAAAATAAGAGCTTTCCATTGAGGTGAGACTTTAACTTGAAGCCTGAAATGCTGTGGGATGGGGAGGATAGCAAGTGGTCATTTCAGCCTCCTGCATGACATCATGTGTTCACAGGAAGGGTAAGAGACACAGGAAACTGTTTGTGGATGGAAATTCCCTTGCTTTTGAAGTAACTGGTCATTTTTTGGTTTTCCGTATGTCAATAGGACTTATTTAGCATTCTTTAAATATAGGACTGCTGGGATTGAATGTTGGTTGAGCATTTGAGCTTACAGATACTTTGTTATGTCTTACCTGATTTCGAGGCAAACAGGATGCATCTTTCTAAAACACAGAGGAGAAAAAAAAATAGCAGGTAGAAGAACAAAACTGGGAGGAGATTTCAGTTTATGATCCTGATTTCTCATTAATTCATAGTGTTCAAAAACCTCTAGTGTAGCTGAGCTGATCTGTGTGAAGAATTAGGCTAGATAACAATCTCAATGTGTTGTAAAGTTCATTTGTTGCCTATAAAGGGCTCTGAAATCCTTTGGCTATCTAAGGCTTAAGCTTGTCTGAATTGTCCCTATGAATTTGGAAACCCATTAACACAAAACCACTTGCAATGGAGATGGTGGCAGTGTCACCACAGGTTTGTGAGCCCTTAAGACAATTGCCAACTCCAGCAGCAAAATCAGTCACGTCCTTTGGCAGCTTCTGTTTTGATCTTTGATGGTACTTTTGTCCATTTTCTCCCCAAGTGTGAAGATGTTTTTAGAGGGGACAACAGCACCTCCTTTCTCTGTCCCACTCTTATGTAAATGGCATCCATGATGCTGTGTTGTCGTTTATTGGGTCCATATGCCATGTTCTATATACCACAAAATGATTTGGTCATGAACAATGAAATACAAAGCAAAAAGCAACTCTTTCGTCCTGCATTGTGTATTCTAATTTGCCTCCTATTTGCACCCATGCCCTCAGTTGAAGGGAACACTCTAGTGTATCACAGGTCACTGTCTGCTAGAAAGTTTAATTTCTTCTTGTTGTAATTTTGAAATAATATTCATGGCTTATGCCCCTTTACCCAGAAGCTGGAATAGTGTGCTTATAAATCTGTGACCTTGGAAAACATTTCTGTGAGGATTAAACTTCCTTGCGGTGCTGCTGCTCCCCGTGTTATTTCCGAGTCTCTACACACATAGCACATAGAATGACTGTAGAGGAGCCTGCACTAGAGGTAGCCAAATACTGTGTAGCACTAAAATGATGGAGCATCTTCTAATGTGGAGATAGTCCACCCACCCTGCTTCAAATGGTTCTCTTTAGCTAGAAAGCTGTGGTTCCACTGTGCTGACACACACTCATGATATTTTAAGCAATGATTCCAGTTGCTGCAGTGCTTCTTATGGAGAAAGTGCATGAACCCTAGCTGGTTTGGAGAGATGGTATAACACCGATTTTACTTACTGATTTTTTTTTTTTTTTTTGTTTCTGGTAAAAGCTGGCAAGCATCAAACCATCAGGTGCCCAGTTCATGCCTCACGTTTACATCTGCTGGTTGTGTGGCTTTTTTTGGCCAGCTGCCTTCAGACTCCTGTTCTGTGCTCTGGATCATCACTGCCACCTATGGTGAAGAAGCAAGCATTGTGTACAGAAGTAGTAATCCAGGTTTGAGAGGCAGCACTTACCCATATGCTTCCAGCAAAGATGAAACCAAAACTGCAGGAGCCAATTATTTTGACAGTACAAGAACCCAGTCCAGACAAGGAAATGTTGTATTAAGAGGCACTGGCACAAATTGTTCCAAGAAAACTAGCCTGTATTCCAGGGGCTTCAAACACCCCAAACTGAGGGGGCTGGAAGTGAGTGGCAAGGGGGAAAGCAGGTTTTCATGATCAAAGAGCAGGTGGCTGATAATAAGGATCTAGTCTGCTGCTGTTTCATCATCATTCATTGTCTCTAACACTAAGTCTTTTATGAAATGTGATACTTAATCACGTTGTGGGATGACTTGCAGGGGTATTTCGTTTGGCTCAAAAAGTAGACTGAATGGAATTTTACCAAAAAAATCCTCACTTTCTCAATTTTTCCCCCCTTTGTCTCATTATCTAAGCATTTTTTTATATTTTCACATAAAACATTTACAAGGCTTCTTCCTGAGGTATGATTGGAAAATATAAGTAGCTTAGGACTATAAGAATACCTAGCAACTTTCTCAGAGCAGAAAGGAGTAAATTCTGAATAAAACTGCTGAGTTTGTCTCTAATTGCTCTTGCTGGCAAGTGGGGCTCAGCAGTCCGTGGGTGACCGAGGAGGCCCCAAGGCCAAAGTGAGTGTCCCCAACCTGTGCCTTGTGGAGGGGCGAGGTGTTGGAGAAGATTGGGCAACTGCATTTTTTATCCTACACCCACAGAGCTGTGTGTGCCTGACTCTGGGCACAGCTCAACACTAGAAGAAATATCCCACTGGCTGCTGGAGATGCAGGAAGAAGGAAATAGCCATATCCATTTGAGCAGGTCTATCACCTTTACTGCAGATACTGGGAGACTGAGGCCACTGTGGTTTGCACTGATACCTGTACAGAAGCATCCTCCCCAAGCACCTCATGGGGAAGCACAAGGGCTTCTTGCAAAGAAGACAAGACTGCTTTGTCTGCTTTCCTCCCAGAGGAGACAAACGTAACCCAGACCTGTCAGCAATGAGGTATTGAGTTGCTGAAAATATATGGGTCAAAGAGGGGACTTGAGTGAAGAATTAGGTCCCTCTTAACATCGAATTTTCAAATAAAGCAAAAGGCTAGGATAAAATGAATTGGCCAGGGCCAAATATTTGCTCAATCTTAGTTTTCTCTGCAGCACCTTCCCTCTAAGGTAACTATTAGAGATTGCTTATTTTACAACTTATTGTGTGAGAAATTCCCTTTAAATGTATTTCTGAAAAGCAACAGAATATTTCATGACAATGATAAAGGCAACCCCACATCTCTGTAGAGAGACAGACACAGTGGGAGACAATCCCAGAAATTAGTTTTTCTCCCATGGCTTGACCATTTCTAGAAGGCATGCACAATGTACTTCCAAAACAAATATGACAGCAGCTGGTATTTCCACAGGAGACAAAGTTGGGATCGATTCGTCCTAGCTCCAGCTCCTGCTGACTCACAAGCCCCTTCTGTCTTTCTCACTGGGACTTGAGTCAGTCCAAAAAACAAGGGGTATTTCATTATGGAGGCTTGCCTGGAAAACATGTGGAGAGATGAACTGAAAATATGGCAATCTCAGGCATAAAATTTGTGCTGCTGGGAGCTGTTTATTGACATTTAAATCATAGTTCCGCAAGATTTGCTATGGCCTTACTGTCAGGGAAAATTGTTGATGGAAGAAGCCTATGGAGTTCATGAGTATGATTTTATCACAGAAACAGGCTATATATTTTAGCTGCTTTTTTTGTAGCTGCAGTTGTTGTATGTCTCCTTTTTCTTCTCTTTACTGTTTCTGTTTTATTGTTTATTATTATTAAAATAACTAACATGACACATTTTTCTGGTTTAATTTCAAGTGAAATTTGGCAACTTCTGCTGGTGAGATAAGGTTTAATTACTCTTGGCATTTTAAAAAGACATGCAAATGACAAAGATATTAAACTGACAAATTATGACAACTCACATAACACTTTTTACAATGGATTTTTTCCGTGAATTTTTAATACCCAGAATAGTCAGCTTTAATACTACCATATTTACAATAAATCATTATTCTAATGGAGACATTTTGCTTTGTCAGGCAATAGACAATCAGCAGTTTTCAATAAAGAGTCTGAAAACTGTTTAACATTAATTCTGTGACACAAACTCATAAAAGCCAGACAATTTATAAATGGGGCCAATATGCTGCCCTTAAATTGGGATATTAAGGAATAATTAGAGCACAGTTAAGGGCAGGTTGCCAAACGTAACTTTTAAATTCCCCAGTTTATATCACTTAGCACAGTGATTGTAATGCATTATATGCCTTCTCTAAGGCATAAACATGCATTTCCTATACAACTGCTTAAGGCGCCCGCAAGAGGTTGAAGTAGCTGTTTACTTTGGCATGAGTGGCTTCAAGAGGCATAAAGCACCACAGAATTTAGGAACAAGGATGGCTTTGGGGTTAAAAAGGGAAATGGGAAGCCATGGTAGAGTCTGCTTTTCTCAGTTTTTCTACAAAACTCGGCAATGTGGTTTTTTGTTTGTTTGTTCTCTCCGTTGGTACCCCATGAAGGCCATGTCTGCTCTGGGTCACAGGAGCGGTGCCAGAGGTCCTTGAGGCAGCTCTGAGCACGTTGGTGTGGTGCCTGCTGCCCCGCAGAGCCCCTAAGCAGCACAGTGCCATCAGCACTGGGGGCTGGACCCCGACAGGTGAGCCAGCTGGGGTCAGGTGGGATGCAGGGGCTTACACCTGCACGGCATCCAGCTCAGGACACAGCTGCTCTAGTTCTAGCTGGAGGATCTTCCAGCACTGTGCTGTTAATTGATGCAAACAGGTCTCAGACCCTACCCCTGCCCACACTTTTGGAGGTGCCATCCACCCTGGTGAATTACCTGTCTTATTTAGAAGCTGGAGAAGGGTACACAGTGCCAAGTGAGGGCATCTCGGCAGTTCCTGAGGTTAGATAGTCTAGATAGTGGGGAAAAAATACTTTTATTTCAACCTATATGTGGGAGGTTCTAGGGTGAAATTAAATGTGATGAAATCTTGAGCAAGATTTTGAGGTCCCTGAAGATGAACAATTTGCTTTGCCACAAGGTTCCTGCTTGCAATTGCAATCACAGCTAGATTTCTTTGCGGGTTTTTTTTTTTGAGCAAAATTTGGAATTCTAAGGGCAAATTCAGTTGTTTTTTTTTCACTTTGTAGAGCAGATGGCTCCCAAGAGTTAAAGTCTGTGTACATCTTTCAGATGCAGATAGGTTGTGCACCCATTTCAGAGGAGCACTCTCAGGGTGAACAAGGTGAAGGCAGGAATCAGAATCCTTCCCAGATCAGCATTTAACTACACTTTTGTGTCATTGTTGCCTCTTGCCGTGATTTTGTTTTCCTCTGCTCTGCCTTTAAGCTTTTCCCTCGGGGCAATAAGCGCTACCTCATGCAGTAGATCAGACTGCTAATGGAGAAGAGGGTTGCCACCATGACAGCTGATACGTGCTTTCCTGAAATGCACTACAGTTAAACTCCTCAGCACATGGCTGATGGCGTTGTTTGGCCTCAGGCTTTCCTTTTCTCTGCTTCTGGCATGCCACACTAGTCTTTTACACCTTTGCCTTTTACAGCTTCTCAGGAAACATCTAAGTGTCCACAGGATGCAAAAGTGGTGCTTCCCACAGCAAAGCATCTATTGATCATGTGGACCCCTTCACTTCCACATTCCCATGCTAGTCTGCATGCTCTATGTAAACCTGCATCACTGGGGTTTTGTTTTTTGTTTTGGGGTTTTTAAGAATTTTTTGGGGGGGGTTTGTTTTGTTTGTTTGGGGGGGGTTGCGTTTTTTCTTTTTTTTTTCCTTCTGCCAGTTTTCACAGTCACAGTGTATTACACACTGAAAGTAAAAGGAAAAAAAAAAGTATTTTGACGATATTAGTAGCTTGGCAACGATAAAGCTTTCCCGTGGCTTTGCAAAGGAATTTGGAGTGCTTACATTCTGTACTTCCCTTTATCTTGCTATGCACTGTGCGCCAGAACTCCAGTTCTGCAACTGATGTCATGAAAGTAGGTTGCTGTGCTCAAATCCAGGGTTTGTCTGAGTCTTCTGAGTTCAGTTCTAGGCCTGGTAAGACAGTGCATGCATTGCTGATTTAGATTGCTTCCAACAGGGATCACCCATTGGCTGTCTCATACTATTTGGAGGGGGGAGTAGGGGAGATATTAACAGCAGCTTCGTTTCTAGGAACAGAAACAAAACTATAAAAAAACACTTGCCTGTAGCAAACTGGGCTTATTCTCACCTGAGAGAAAAAGCAAAGGAAATTTTCATATGCTCCATGATTTCCCTGCTTGCCAACTCCCTGGTCACATCAGCTGGACCCAAATGTCAGATATTAGAGATTCTTTACACAGGTATAAAAGGACTTCCCATTGCTGAGAAGTGGCCCCTAACCTGTTTCAGCTTTTGCTCTGTCAAAGGTGACTAGTCCAAGGTATTTACCATCCTTAAGCATATCAACAAGTCCACTTTGCTCCCAGTATTTTCCTCCTATTTCATTCTACTAAATCAAATTCCATTATGTGTTCATTTATAGAACAAGCTGTGTTCTCATGATATTTATGGATGGCTGCATCACATGCTTTATGCAGGTCAAGAGACATTGCAAACACAAAGGAATAAAGATGATTCCCAAGCACACCCGTGCACTCCTCAGCATGTGGAGGACTGACTTCCAAGGGTGACATTCAGCCACTGCATGGACCCTGTAGAGAGTCTGCAGTGCTTAGAGACTCTTGGAGATGGAATGCTGGGCTCGGTGCCTCTTTCCTCTATGTATAGCAGGGGTGCCAGTATGGTAGGGAGGCAGGGAGGCCCCAGCCTGCTGCAATATGTGTTAGTCCGTAGCAGTGGTGAGTAGGGAGAGTATTGCAAAAGAGCTGCAAACAACTGGCCACACGAAGGCACAGAGCTGACATTTATTTTGTAGCCCAGAGATGGAGCTGGCACAGCTTTCTGGCCTTCTGTTTGTGGTCTGGGAAGGCAACGAGTTGCCTGGGCTCAGGAACATTCTGAAGTTAACCAGGTAAGGTTCATAATGTATCCCCTTGGTCTCCCTTGTGAGAGAGCTGCATGCTCTTGAAGAAATTATTATTAATCTGCCCTGCAACAATTTTTAAAGAGAGTAAATCAGGTAGACTCATAAGCATTAGCTAGTGAGTTTGACATCAGTCCCAGGAAAAATGTGAAACAGATGATACAGAGACTGATACAGAGACCGAGCCAGGAAGAATTAAGATATTGAATACAAATAATTTCAATTAACATGGGTTGGAAGAAAAACAGGTTTGAAGGAAATATTTCATACATCTCTCTTGCCGCATGAGAAGGTGTGTTTGGCTTCGTTCTGCTTTGTAGAACCTGAAATGATACAAAACCTATATGCTATGTATCAGATGGGTTCTTCTGTGCCCAGATGCCAGGTTTCAAGATACAAGTGTATTTTGGGAATTATTGTCACTCATCAGGTCTGATTCAGGAGGTACTCAGCAAGAACTGGTCCTTTGCTCCAGGTGTATGGTGCTACTGGCACTGAATAGCAAGAAAATATAAAACGATACTTAGGCAAGAAATTAATGCATTCAGTATGGACTAAGGAAAGGTTATATAATCAGAGACAAGACTAATTAGATCATAGTTACATATTGGGAGGCTCAGTGTTGAGAGGCAGTGATTTTCAAAAATACTTGCATAATAGCATTATGCTGGAAGCATGTGTTCAGCTGATGAACTCTGTCTCAGAGAGCTGAGACATTCCTTACATGTATTTGCAACATTGAAAGATGCTGTCTTGCTCTAGTTGGAGCACTGGAGTGACTGCTGCCAGGATACTGAGTAATCCTTGGTGTCCCATGTCTTCCTTGAAACACAAAAATCTGAGGAGGATTCAAGAAGCCTTGCAACTATGCAATCTGAGCTACTGTAAAAGAAAACTTTGTAATTCTGAATCTCCTTTGCACCTCACCCTAAATCCCTTTGCATCTTTCTAACTATAATAATCATACGAAGAAAGCTGTTCCATTGTCTCTTAATGAAAATACTAATTTGGACCTCTTAGTTCCCATTTATGAATAAATATCATTAAGATCTCTCTGTAGAGGTATATTGTTGGCAACAACAATACATGTCTACGTTAACACGTGTGTGTGTATATATATTTGATTAAAATATTGGTAATGGGTGGCACTGAATATATTTCAGATTTCAAAAAGGAAGGTGACTATTAAGTACCGCAAGTAAAAAACAATACTGCACAACTTACATCAGACAGACTGCTAAGAAGGCTGGAAATGAGGGGTCCCAGGTGTTAGAAAGACTCCAGCAGGATGCTTCCTAAGCCACACACAGAATTTCTCCTTCCAGTTTTAATAAAGGCATTGTTTCCACTGGATCTTGCTGCTTCTGCCTTAATGGCCACCTGTCAGACACAACAGAAGGGCATCACTGGCACACATTAGCCTTGGCTATCCTGCCTTCTCAGCAGCAGAAAAGCTTGTTGAAATGATGCCCATTATACAGTTTTTCAGTGCACAAGTAGTTAAATGAAAGATTTAATTCTTTCTCATCACCCCAGAGTCAGCACCAGCCAGAGATCCTGTACAAAGCATTAACTCACGTTCCTTTCAGGTGGTTACTAGCAAGAGGGGCAGGTGGGGGTAAGCCAGAGCCAATTAAGTCATTTATATCCACTTACACCAATGGAGGGGCAGATTCTGGCATTATTCCAGCACCTCTGAAATCAGGCACCATCCTTGTTTCTCAGTGTTGCTGTCAGCCTTGCAAGGTAGATGGAATTCTTACACGTCTGCAGGGAAGACCATGGTTAAACACTACCTGAGTGTTACACCTAGCAGAAAAGTTTCACTGGCTAAACCTGACTTTTAGGAGGCAAATTACTGGTGCTGCTCTTCAAACTGCAAGGCAAGACTTTCCAGTCTTACTAGCATTGCTTTGTGCAGGTGCTGTGGCTTTCTCCTTTGTACTCCAGAGAGAGATTGTTTTCTTAAATTTTTTTTTTTTTTTTTTTTAAATCAGGTCGTTTAAGTCATGTCCTTCAGTTTTTGATGTCATTCTTTGTGTGGCAGCTAAGAATCCTACACCACAGGGCACTCCTGCTAGAAGAGGCCTCCTGGGACAGAAGAGCTGGAAGCAGCAGAGTGGGTTGTGGTGAGGGTGAACACTGTCGTTGGAGCATGCAGACAGTGTCTGCAAACTCCACAGTGCCTAAAATAACAAGCAGTTCATTAGGCCTTAAATAGACTATGTATATGATAATACAGCCTGCTGATGAGGGCCCTCATCTGTCCTTCTCTGCACCCACTTAAAATGCAGAAGTACTTTTTTTTTTTCTCTGAAGGAGAACTAGAAACAAGAGTTCAGCCCTATGCCACTGTGCTAACACTACTTTATTCTCTGTGCAAAAACACCACCAGTGTTTCCCCCTAATCCCAGATGGCAGGATAAAAATCCTCATATACTGCTACTATACCAGCAAAAAGATCAGGTTATTTCTGTCATAGGAAAGTCAGAGAAGCAGGAATTAATCCCTTCAGACAGAAAACAATATTGATTCAAGAACCACTCCCCAAACTGTTCAGTGTCCTGCCCAAACTATTGTATGGATGGACAGAAAGGGTCTCTCCATCTAAATTCTGGTTTGTGTGGGATTTAGTCTGGAAATAGAGCCCCTGTAACACAGATGACAGGCAGCCTCACTACACAGTACTATGGTATCTAAACTCATCTCTTGGGAATGGGGACCATAGGAGAGAGGAAAAGCTTTTTCCCCAAACACGCCTTCTTCGGACAGCTCCATGTCACTTGAAAAGGCTCCTCAACAAGCACAGGACTCTTCAGGACTCTTCAAAAGGGACTGGTCACGATTTTTCCACCAGTGTGAGTGCTGGCAGGGCATTGCTGTGGTGGAACTCCCAGGGAGATGTTTAGTTATCAATAAGGAAAGCACCTTCCAGTGTCCAGGTCATTCTGGTGCCTGTGTGACTGGGCAGCAATGAAGGAGGGGGTTGAGGACTGTGGAACTGAGAGTTTGTGGATCCAGGCAAATTTCAACTAAAGGAAATAATTTCTCACAGAGCTGCGCCTCTATTATGCCTGTTGCAGATCTGTCGGCTGGGTACTGTGGAATACTCAAATATTGCAATGAGGAGGAGCCTGAGGTTTGCTTTATGCCGTATCTGCCACTGAGCACACTGCTCCAGCTACTCCATGTTTTCAGGATAAATGTGCTCTTGCTGTACCTTCTTCTCTCCTGGAATGCAACAAATGGCAGAAGAAACTGACTGTGGTGGAAATAGCCACAACACACAACATGTGCGTTCTTCATAGCAAAGAGAATGGGAATCAAGGGGTCAGCTCCAGGTGCAGGCTTTTCTTGGAACCTTTTGCTTACATTCACAATGCCCTATTGTGATGTTGTTTCATGCAGATTATTCTAATAACCACTGAGCAGTGAAGCATGAGCATGTGTTCAGGTTTCTTAGATTGAATTCTAATGTAATAAAACGTGCCAGCTTTCTAAGGGTCAATAAAAATGCACAAGAAGGAGAATTGGATAAGGTGGAGCAGATGGAACTCTGTTGTAACTCTCAAAACGTGGAAGCTTCCTGGAAGAAATGGACTTTATACCTAAGGACACATGATGTTTGCTTCTTTTCTGCTATTTTATGACTTGGCAATTATATTAATACTTCTCTAAAAATGCATAGCCTGTTGTTGGTAGCAGAGCTTTCATAAAGTCTTGATTGCAATTATAATGGAGGTAGAGCTTTCACGCGTGTGAAAAATACATGGCCCGGGGCCTTGCATGGTATTTGAGCCAGCACAAATGCTGATTGAGTGCCTTGCCAGGGAAAACAAGGAGTCCCAGAGCTCCTATGTGGCTGCTTCTTTGCACTTGTGCTAAACCATTAGAGGTATCTACTGCACCGGCAAATTTGTATTATATTAGGTATAAAACTTATTGTCAGTGAAATACATTGTAGTGACCTGAGTGAAGCAGCAGCAAAGAGGAGCATAGTGATGACTCGTTTTGGCAGCTCAGTACCAGGCTGTTGGCAGCAGACTCGTGATGCGTGCATGGAAACGTTCTGTCTGGGGAGAAGGTCACCCTCCCCCATATTCTGGGTTGTCTTTTGTCCTTTAGACTGACTCAGCTTTTAGCAAGCAATAACCTGAGAGCTACGTAATGTCACGTCACTTGGAACAGTCTGCAGTCAGACAAATTATGTTCAGTCTAAAAGCCTAAAATAACTTCAGAATAACTTCAGGATTTTTCTTACTACGGTGTTGTGGTCCATTAGTTAACCAATGTTGCTACACAATTTATACATACAAAAAATGCCTTGCATGAACTGTGGATCCAAGTGTCTCATATTAGTTAATTTGATGGGCCAAATTATTTATAAAACCACCTAATATTTATCATATCATAAGGAAATGCCAGATTTGAATAGGTTGCTAGCACCATACTAGTTTAATAACACTGCTAGCTTTATTAAAGAGTTTCATCTACTAGTTTAATAACAAAATACCTCAAAAAGCAGAATTTCTTTTTCTAATAGAATGGTAAGTAGACATTTTTAATATGTCTTCCTTTCTATACCTCTTACAGTCCATAGATTTGAACTGCAGGAAGTCTCACTGCTGGAACTCCTCTTTAGATTTCTAAAATTTTTTTAGGGTTAATAGGATGGTTTAACACAAATGTCTATGCACTGAGAAAGTTATTAGTGATGCTGGCCACACAGGAAAATTTGTGTGTTTTTACCTGGGACAGCATGCAACTGACTTGCATCTGTTTTGCATATCTATACATGGATATATACATAATTGTAAATACATTCACTTCATGAATTATTTTACTTAAACACAACCTGCCTTGTGAGGCCAGGAGTTAGTACTGAGTGCTGAGCAAGGGTTAAGTTTCTGTACCTCTAAAAAAATTAACTTTTATTAGCTTGAGCTACAAGGATCTGACCCCTAACAATGTAATGTTATTTTAACCACACTTTGTCTTGAATGGAAGTCTGCCTGGATCCAGATGTCCCATGCTGGGACACAGAGCTTTTGTGAAATTCAGCTGCATAAAATGAAGGTGGCCCTATTTCGTCCCTTAACCAAAAGGTGATCTCTCTTAAGGGCTGCTATAGAAAGGAAGATGTATTTTTTCTGTATACATTATTTAAAAACCTAAAAAGTGCTCTGTGCTTTCTTCAAATGTTAATTCTGCATAGTCCACTCTGATTTATGTTCAGCATGTCAGGATAATGGGGATGGAAAGCACAGGACACACTTCTTGGTCGCATAAATACATTATAGAACATTCTGAAAGTTCTCAGTCTGTCTCCAGCAATGGACCATTAAATAAGAGGAATAAACATAGAAGGGACCATTGACCTGACCTCCACATAATTCACTTTATGACTGCCAGCTACATTCACAGATTTACAGGCACTGGGTTTTATCACCATGTGTGAGTCAAGGTTGTGGTTCATAATTACTGTGCAGTTCATGGGAAAACTCTAAAGACATCTTATGTTGTATTTCAGTAGTTTAAGCGAGTGGGATCTGTGCCTGGGAATGCTTAGGAGCATCCCTCATCCTGCTCCATCACCTGCGTAGGTGAGACTTTATATAGACTTCTGCTTACTGATTTTGGGGGAAAACAACTATTTACTGTGGCAAGCAGCTAGCATACAAGGAAATGCCTCAGCTTTTCTGGAAAGGGTAACTGTTTAAAAAGAGAAATGGAGTGAGTGTGAGTGTCTTATGTAGGGTACCTTTTTTTTTATCACCAGCTAGC
Source organism: Picathartes gymnocephalus (assembly GCA_013390045.1). Taxonomy (NCBI): domain Eukaryota; kingdom Metazoa; phylum Chordata; class Aves; order Passeriformes; family Picathartidae; genus Picathartes; species Picathartes gymnocephalus. The sequence goes on from WEKY01002711.1 coordinate 151,459, forward strand.
ACAGTTCTCCAAGTGAGTTTACAGAAAATACTGAAGCACAATGCCAAGCTGGATTTTGTGGGTCATATGCCACAACCAAAGGCATTTGCCTTCCATCCAGAGAGCCCAGTACAACTTATTTGCAGTGCACATGAAGGCACTTGTGCATGGTATGAGGCTGTGCCTTGCAGCCACATGAGGTTTCAGAGGGAAGTGGCATTGCCATCCTGGTGCTGCTGGGGACTGCAGAAGGGGCAGTGAGGGCTCCCCGAGTCAGTTGTGTTTTCAGAAATGTGTATTTTCTTCCTTTCACAAGGGGTCTTCTTGGGTTAATCTTTTCTACAGTCAAATATTTGACTGTGCAAAACGCACAGTAAAATTAAGTCCTTTTTCTCCCAGTAGGTGACATACCAGTAAAGGTCTTATTACTGTCTCTCTCACACCGCCTTTGCTACTTCTATACTGGAATGTAATTCATTGAGCCACAGAGCCATGAAAACATCTGAAATACTATTTCTTTTAAATGCATTTTCCTGACAGAGAAGCTATCTTCCTGGGCATTTCTTCTGTCAGCCCAATTTAATTGGATTGTAGCTGAAAACAATAATATTACATTTACATTAGCTTTAAAAGTCTCTGTATTTTTGCCCCTGCAGCCCATCTGGCTCTAATGTTGCTGAATTTTAATGTAATGAAATTTGTTCATTTGAACTAACTAAATGTGTTGCATTAATGATCTGCTGTATTAAAAAAGGAGTGAGAAAAAAAGGGGAATATTGATGTTTAATCTCTGTAAAAGCACTTTTCCCAAGAACCACTCCTGCATTATTTCATGTAATTGTTTTAGTTTCCTTATGTGTGGGTTTGCAACAGAATGAACCTGAAATAAACCAGAACAAAAAAGAGCCCCAGGACTAGCATGGTTAAAGCATGCTGGTTCCCCTGGTCACCAGCAAGTCAATGAATGACACACGAGGATTTAAATAGCAAAATGACACTCACAGATTGACACTTGATTTATACAGTCACCATGTTAAGACCAAATGCCACACATACAGGAGGAGCTGGAGGCAAAGCTCACCAAGCTTTCTGCCTTGTTAAAAGCACCCCTCACCAGGGAGATGCTAGCAGGTTACCAGATCTGAATTCTGCTACAGCACACTGGCAAGGGTGCAAAACCCGACCCTTTTTAGCCCACTCTATATACAGCCATGCAGACTTAGTCATATGGAAGTTAAAAAGGGATGATATGCTTCCCAACATCACGGATGGCTTTAGAAACAAGTGGTGCGTAAAACCTATTGCAAAGACAGCTACCTCCAATTACGAGAACGAAAGCAGCTGATTCTGAAGGTTCAAAACAAAACCCCCAACAAGTGCTTGGGAGGGGAGAGAGATGCAAGGTGTGCACGTCAGCGTGAAATTGGACCTGATGGTATCTTTGAACCAGTCACACCTTTCTGACATTGCCACCTCAAGCACAGGGCCCAGTCACCAAGGCCAGTGCCCACAGAACACATCCCCATTCAGGAGGGGTTGCAAATCCCTTGCAGAGCAGGCTGCCGGCTTTGCCAGCCCCGCTTGCTTGCCTCTGGCTGCTCTTTGTGAACCCCGTGGATCCTCCTTATGAAGAGCCTTGCTGGGGCCAGACCAGCCAGAGAAGCAGCAGCCTCAGTCAGTGCTCTGCTAGCGCGGGTGTGTCTCTGCAGCCATCCACACCAAGACAGAGCCAGCAGGAAGGGGACATCGCTTTCCTGTTAAACCTCTGGGGAATACAGGTGGAAAGGGGGATGATCCACCAGCCCTACTCCTGGGAAAAATGTCAATTAGTGTTTGCATTTTATTGAGAGGCAAGAATTGTGAGCAAAAGCCTCCAATCTGCAGGAAAGACCGTCTGCACAAAAGCAGGAGATTCATTTTATGCCTTTGTTTTGGACACTTGTAACTGGTTGTGGGCTTTCTTACAGATCATCGGAGATGTAGGCCAAGCACCACAGCTGTAATCATGGCAGGTACAAAAAGAATCATGGAATACCTTGGGCTGGAAGGGACCTCTGAAAGGTTATCTAGTCCAACCCCCCTGCAATAAGCAGGGACATCTTCAGCTAGATCAGTTTGCTCAGAGCTCTGTCCAGCCTTAAATATTTCCAGGGATGGGACATGTACCACCTCTCTGGGCTACCTGTTCCAGTGTCTCACCACCCTTACAGTGAAGGATTTCTCCCTGATATGTAATCAAACCCTACCTCCTTTCAGATTCAAGCCATTCCCTCCTTGTCCCATCTCCACATACCCTTGTGAAAAGTCGCTCTCAGCTCTTTTGTAGGCCCCCTTTACGTACCAGAAGGTGCCATAAGGTGCCCCTGAACTTTCTCTTCTCCAGGTTGAACAACCCCAGCTCTCTCAGCCTGTCTTCGTAGGAGAGGGGATCCATTCCTCTAATCATCTACATGGCCCTCCTCTGGACTTGCTCAAACAGGTCCATGTCTTTCGTGTGCTGAGGACTCCAGAGTGAGTCACAGTAATCCAGGAGTGGTTTCACCAGAGCAGTCTAAGCAGATTTTCCATGATAGAAAACTGTCCAGGGCCAGGCCAACTGCTTTGAGCATGTGGAAGAAGCAGACCAAAGACAGCAGAAAGAGTCTGCCAGCGAGGACTGCAGCTGAGCAGGATGCCCTCACGCTTTTTGTAGCACACTCCCTCCTCCCATCACCCCAAATGAAATGTGGAAATTGTACCTTGGGGATAATAACACTTCCCTAGGACCAGCAATAGGTGCTCACATGCTGTAATAATGGATGCTATGTAAGTGCCGCAGATGGAAAGTGGATATTGGCTCAATATTTGCAAAATGGGAGTAATAAGCCTGGTCTTCCAGAAGACTGTTTGGCGAGTGTGGTGCAGGAAAGAACGACCACCACCAGCTCTTTATTCTGTTACTCTGCAGCCACTGATGAATCAAATGTACAGTGTCTTGCTGTGAAGAATAAGTGGAACAGACACTTATGAGATGCCTGACATATATTTTGAGGTGTATTTAATATTGTAGTGCTTCCGGATTCCACTAGCATGCTAGGGGTTTTGGCTTCAAACCAATGTTTGCATCAGTACCATGTGTCTCTGGAACAGCAGTGCTTACTTTAGAGCTGGCTATGAGAATAGTTTCCATTATAACCCCTTGTTTTCACATGCTTCTTTTATTTTATTTTGAAAATCCTCTTTTGAGTCAAAAATTTCCATCTGTATCTTTGCCAAAAGGTGAAGTTTTTCCCCCTTCTTTTTCTTCAGCTCGGAGGGAGAATCTTTCAGATGCTTTTGAGTCATGGAAGAGTGGAAAAAATGCATTTTCCCAGTAGGATAAAAAAAAAGTCCACATTTTCACAGTAGTAGAAACATACAGGGAAAGGAAACTGAAGGCTGAAACTTGCATTTTGGTCCAGATATTTCTGTGGTAAACCAGCTTCATAGGCAAGGACTTTGATTTGCCAAAGGCAGAGCTTATTCTGATTTTTGGCAGTTAATCAGGCATGGGTCCAGGTTTGAAACTTTGCTGGCATTCAGGATATTGTTCAAGGTACTGTCTTTACAGCTGGCCATTTAAAAAGGAAAGAACCAGTCCCCCATGGAGTTCTGCCCTTCAGAGCTAATTATAGTCCAGAAATACATTTAAATTCATTCTAAAATCTAATTGAATGGAGACAAACTAGAAGAACACTGATGCCACACATTTTTGAAACTCTTTCTCAATTCTCACTCAAGTCAACAAGAGCAAGTGGATGTTGTTGAAGTCATGGGCAGGCGCATGCACTTCAAAAGGGCCAAAGTGCACAGCCAGGTTTGTACACGACTGGCTTGAGCAGATGAGACACTGCATTCAGTATGCCTGCCAAGTTTTTTTGTTGGATGTCCTTTCCCCTTCACATAGGCTAGGAAGCATCAGCGCAAAACTCTGCTGCGCTATGTGTAGTTACACTGAATCGGTTAATAAGCAGAAAAGAAAAATTGAAAGGGGAAGGGATATGGAAAGGGGAAGGGAAATGGAAAGGAAAGAGGTAGGCATCTAACCATCATGCTGATGAGTGATCCTGCACCCCTGTGCTGCTTTCTATTGCTGTTTCTCCCTGGTGAAAGCTGTAGTGGATACAGTAGTGATAAGTCCCCTCCATGTGCTCCAGAAAAGACACAAGATCTGAATAACTTGGGGGCTGATGATACTGTTGTGACCCTCAGTTTCATATTTTCTGGCTCTTTTGAAACTTTTAACTACGCAGCCTGCACATTTCATTAAACCTTTTTCTTTCTATCATTCAAAACCTGCTCCAAGTGTACTTACGTTTGGCAACAGCATCCAAAATGATGTGTTTATTTTGCTTTGGTGCCAAAAAGCAGTGATTCATTAAAGAGCTTGGAAACATAGAGGAAAGGCCACAGCCAGCAACCACCACACATGCCCTGAACAGCAGAAAGCTGTCTTTTTCTAAGGAAAATGGTTAGTGCAGCCGGACCAGTGACACAGCTGCCTTCTCTGAAGCGAGGAGGCACTGCTGGACAGGCTGGAGAGCACAGAAGTTCTCCTCGATACCTGGGCTTTGCTGCAGCAGCAGCAGCCAGAAGGCAGCCAGAGGCTGCTGTTTAGCCTAGCCAGGAGAGACAAAAAATGCCCATGGGGAATTGGTCCAGCTGGTCAGAGCCTTTCCTTGAAATGATGAATTAGGGAACTTCAGTACCGTGCCACTGCTATGGTGAACACAATGAAAGGTGCAACAGGCCTTGAGAGAAGAGGTATAGGGGGAAAGGCTGTGACCTGCAGTAAGAACAGGCCTCCAGCTGCCTTTAGCTGCACTACTTCATTTCCTCTGCCGGGGACATTCCAGCTTCTATCAGTAGAGGGGCCTGTTCATTGTGTTTATTGTAGCTACTGATACAAACTTTAGCAGGAGCTAACACCTTTGAAAACCTGGCAGAAACCTGACTATTGAGGAACTCTACACTCCAATGTGTCATTGTTACGCCACCCTTTTCTTCTTCCCCAGTGGCTTGAACTAGGACAGGCAGAATGCTATTTATAATTTCTAATGTAGTCCTTTTTTGTCTTTCATCATAAATCTGGAACCCTGGGCAAAATTGAAATCTGGTGACAAACACACTGTTGATTGGAAAGTGTCTGATGGTTATTTTCTGCCTGGAAAGGAAATTCTGTCCTGTGCTGTCACAGTGCTGCCACACGACAGGAAGTGCTGGTATCCAGGAGTCAGTATGAGGCATGAAGGAGATGATCATGTACGAAAAACACTATTATCAAGAGTTCTTGCCATTAACAGTCATAAACATCTAGAAGACTTTTTGAAAATTCAAGGTTTAAAATTTAAACCAGGACGGTGGTATTTAAATTATTAAGTACTAGGCTGTGACCTTACAGACTTTGCGTAATATGTCTTGTCACCTACTGGGGGGTTCTTCACCTGTTTTCAGGAACATCTGATTTAGGCTTAGGGACATCATGTGATCCAGAATGCCAGTTCCCCTTGGTGCTTTAAACAAAGACAGGTTGGTTTTTCCAGCATCAAATGAACACTACTTAGCCCTTCTTAAAAGAAGAAGGCAAGAGTCTTATCCTGAAGAATACACATTTCTCACAACACATTAGTTTTCAGTAAATTCAAATTAAAAAACACCAATGCTTGTGTCAGATGGGTCTGATTAATCTATCATTTTTTCACTTTCATAATATTATACAAGTAGTTCTCCAAAATCTGCATTACACCACTTCTACTACTTATGTCAGAAGTCTTTAGGCAGCTGACAATTTTTAAAACAATAGATGTGAAAGTAATAGTACCCCAAATAATTAGTAAAATATTCTGAGTCTGTGAGAAAATGAAGGTTCCTGCATAGGCTAGGCTTGATGAAGCAAAACAAGGGAACTGACTCCAGATCATCACAAGCAAAGTAAACAAACATTAGCAACAACTGTGGGATAGAACGAAAAGTAAAGAATCTCAGAGGAGATTTTCCTTTAAGGAACATTAGGGAAAGAAAACCTCTTCGAAAGATATTGTGGAACAGAACTGGCTAGGGGTGCAGCATGTAGAAATTGAAATGTAGGAAGAAAGCACAGTGGGGGTGTAGGGCTGAAGCTGAGGAATATGCACAGGAGAGGAGTAGATCTGTTCTCCATGACTCACTAAATATTTGTGTCAGGACTACTTTCTTTCAATTTTCTGCCTTTCAACCACACACAGTATGTAAATTACTTTAAAAGTCCAGTGTGTACAGTACCACAGAAACTGCAAACTGTTATTAAAATGACAATGGAGATTTTTCAACATACTTGCAAATGTCCAAGTCTGTAGAAGTCATTTGTAGAACAACTTGCCAAGCAGTTACTTAATATAGGAAAGAGTAATGTTGAGTTAAAGGGTACAACAAAAGAAAGCCACAGATCAGATGATAAAACCACACAAGTAGATCCATAAGCATTCATTACTAACCATTTAAAACTCTATTGATGTGTTTTTATGCAAGTTTCCTCTAGGTACAGGTAAAACCCCTGAGTCAGAGAGCACAAAGAGAGGCCCACGGCTGAGGGCACCTAGCACACAGCCTGGGTAATAAATTATTGAACTCCTGTTGCCATGAATTGTTTACCTGCTTCCCAGTGTTCAAGAATGGCTTGCAAACTGTTGTGGTGAATAATTTAGAGTAGCAAACAGGTTTGCAAGTGCAGAACCTATTTGCAGATAATTGGTGAGCAGAAAGAAAACCTGTCTGTGCCAAATCACCAGGAATGAGTTTGCCCAGCTGTGCTGTTTTTTCCTGCCTGTGATGGCAAAGGTTAAATAAGAACAGACATTGAAACAGGAGTCGAGATCACCTGAATACTAAACAAGTCTGAGCCCCTCAGATCTTCCATAGAAGATTTCATGGGATTGCTACCCATCACCCAGTGGAATCTTAATACGAGCAAGCAAACCTCATCCAAGAAATTTCCTCTGTATGTTTTGATCAGAATAACACTTATTGGCATACTAAGTCCTGTGATCCAAAGTTTTGAACCTCTAGCTTCCAAATTTAGAGGCTGAACTATAGAAGCTCCTCTCAGTTCTGTATAGTTGCCTTCCATTCTACTATATAGACAGTATATGCAATGGGGTTTTTTGTGGGAGGAAGACTGGTGATGATCACTCACAAAACAACAGCTTCTTTTTAAAGGAAGATTTAAAGTTCTTTTTTTTTTTTCCTTATACTTGGGCACTGAAAACAGGAGGTGACACTGCTGAAGACATAGCATTGCTAAGCCAATAAAGTAAAAAAGGACACATAAAAATATTTTTAAATATTTTCAAATGAGAAAATAATCTAGGGTTATTTAAAATGTCCCAGCTTATTAAAAGGAAATGGCCTAAATTCCCAATACAATGCCTGTATAATCCATGAATATGGCCCATGATTCTGTTTCGTCAGTGCCTGTTTAAGAACTGGATTCAGTTTCACAGAAAACAGAACAAGCTTTTTGCTCAACTGCAGCTGATGTTTCAGTCTCAAGCAAAGAGTGGTACCCTCCCCAAACTCTTCCCCCTAATAACTGTAGGTTCTCTACAGGCAGGTACAAATTCACTGTCATTGTTACAAACCTTACTGTGACCATGACTGAAAAAATGACCTAGCTTCTTGCTTGTGTTTGCTCATGCCATGACCTTTGCTTTGTTTGTTGTATTGTCCAGCTCTGCAGCCTGCCACATACCGTGCTGCTCATCCTCTAGCAGTTCTGCCCACTGGCAGGAGTTGTGGGTGGGTGGACTACGTAAGAAATGACCTGTTTGGATAATTTCTGCTCTGGACTCAGTGCCACCCTCTTGTTTTTTCTTAATAAGCACCTGGATAATAGTCTTTTCTGTTACACGTTTGCCAGTCCTGCATTACAAATCCTGGGATTAAATCTGATAGACCCTCCTGTTATGTTATATAGCTTCTTTTATTTTTAGGGCCATAAATTAATTTCGGTAACTGAGGGAATAGTAATAGAATTTCACCTTTCTAAAATGCCTCTTTACATGAGCCTACAGAACTATAAAGATCGGGCAACAACATCCTACAAGTTGTAGGTTATCTATTGCCATCCATCATCCCAGTATAGTAAACACACTGAAATAGACGTCATCTTCCATGAAGAGACCTCATATCAGCTATTTCAACAAGTGAGACATTCTAATTTTACAAACACTTCTGAAATTCATGAAGAAGCTAATTTTTTCCCTTTTGGTGGAATATTTTGGTTCTTGAGGGTCAGCAGAGTGTCTCTTTAAGAGTACTGACTACAGTACTCTACACAATAACTTTGGGCAAGAAGAGAAAGGCTGTGTGTGTAGCATGAAGCAATCAGATATTATTACTCACATTGAAGTCTCAAATCTAACTGGGACAGAGGTTCCAGGAACCCCATTGATGCTGCTGTGTCAGAACAGTCTGGTATGACTTACTGGCACCTCTTGTACCCATCAGCTGAACCACTGCTTCCGCATCTGATGGAAGAAACACGTATTTTAGCATCTTTTTGCAGAATTTCCTTCAGTACAAGACTAGGCCTGAATAAAATGGTCATGGAAATTTTAATCTTGAAATTCTCGCTTTAATCTTCCCCTGCCCATTATTGCTTTTCTTGAAATTGTGGATTTCCAGAAACTCCAGAAGACTAAAATACTGCAAAATGCTGGGCAGTCTGTTTGTGTGTCTTATTCTCTTAGTTGTTTAGATGCAAAGTGGAATATACAGCCTAAGATACCATAAGATCACCTACACCCTAAAAAAAAAAAAGTATACCAAATAAAAGTGTATTTTATCTACATAATTGTAATCTCAAATCTCTGCTAGAATCACTTGTTATATCCTTAAACTTTCAACTTTTCTACATGCCAACTATCAACATGGCAAGAAACTTAATGCACAGATGAGAATACCTCTATCATACTGCAGAATAAAAGCCCACAGACAACCAAATAAATGTATGTATTTTGTGTGGATGCTCACATGTGAATGTCAGTAGAGTGTTAGAATCCCTTCTGTGTGGAGGCAATTACATAAATATAGCTCTACATATGAGAAATGTAATATATCTTTCAACAGCCCAGTTTCCCTTACAATTCATAGAAAAGAAAGTCACCACCATCAGTTAACTTAGGAAGAAAAAACCAGAAACAAAACACAACAACTAAACCAAAAGAAATTGGTAACTACTTCAATTACATGAAGGATGTGGTATCTAAATTTCATTTATTTAGCTCACGAATTGACTTTGAGAGCTTTATTACTTCACGTGAATCATTGCAGACAGATGGTACACAATTTTGCATTGTAAACTGGGCTTTTACGCAGGAGGGGAGCACAATTTCCTTTGATAAAATTAATGAGATTCTCCAGAGGCAGACAGGAACACTTTTATGTTCCTGTTTACAAGTAACTCCAAAGCGGTAACTTGAGTTTTTCGAAACAAACCCTTTAAAAATAATTTTTCAAGGTAAGAAAAATGGATGTGCCAAATTGCATGCAAAAAAAAATCCTGAGAAATTAATGACAGAAGTTGTCTGTACAACAAGCTGCCCTTCTGGAAGCCTTTCCTTGGGTTGACAAAGGAACCATTAGACCCTCTACCTTGCCCTTGGCTCCCACTGCGCAATTCAACCTGGTTCTCTGTGTAAGCCCCACTTGGCTGTCTTCCACACCATGCTTTGTATGGAACCTGGATCTGGGGGTGTCAGACAAAGAGCCCTTCCTTCAGTGCTTGAACATCCAGCATGTTGCAATGCTGTTCTTTCCCTGCAAGGGCACTGTTAAGTTAAAATGCAACACGTCTGTCTTTCCCAAGTGCATTGCCTTTTTTCACATCTTTTGTTGGAGAGCACTTTCTGCGATTTCCATCTTATCTTGTGGATCTCTTTCCAGCTGCCTCACATCACACAGAATCTTTTTAAGGGACAGAAAACAACACTGGATATGGGATAGCACTTTTTGTCTGATAAAAAAAAACAACGATGTAATGGGATTTCTACCTACCCTTTTCTACTTGCACATCTGTATGTACATATCAATCTCTTTTCTACCAGCACTAGCTCACTAGGAGCTCATATTGAATTTCTCCAAGCTTCTATATGGAGTGACTTTCAAAGATACATTCCTTGGCCCTGTAGGTTGTGTTGTTCCATCCTGCAAGTCTGACTTTTTTCTCTTTTTCACTCTATTAAAACTTACTTGTTTGAAAGAACTGAGTATATTAAATACTCCAGATAACTCTGTGACTGTCTTCTTCTCATTATTACTCTGTTAATATTTACTCTGTCTAAAATTGTCGCCAGTGGTGATCTACTTAGACTTCTTAAAGCTGTTTGAAATAATACTTCTCTAGATTCCTGATGAAAACTGAAGAGCCTCCCCACAGCTCACCAACAGAAACATGCTCATTAAATGCTAGTGCTGCTTGGACAATTGATCTTCTTTTCATTTAGGTCTTCATCTGTTTGTGCTTTATTAATTTCGTGTTGTACTCACTTTTTTTTTCTCTTACTAAATCAAGTACCTAGCAGAAGTCTATTACACTCAAGCCTCTGGCAATTTCATGCATATATAAAATGAGGAAATAAAAGATCTGTTTACTGGGACTTATTTTCTACAAAAATAATAAAGCCGAGCATTAGCTGTATTCTCCTCTATTCACCAGGTATTAGCTGAAAACCATAGTTCTTCCACCTACCTCGCAGGCAGCAGCTACTTCTTGTGCTCCTTTTGTGTCCTTGGTATGGGCCCCACACTAACACACTACTTCAACATCTCTTGAATCACTATCACAGTGCCAACACATGCAAAGATCAGCTGGCCAGACATCGTTTCAACCCCTCTACGATTTCCAGACCACTGAGAAATAGTAATTTCACAATGTCTTGCTAATAGATGTTCTTATGTTGTCCTGTGTCATATGTGCATCTCTCTGCTTATTTCCAGCTACTGTATAGTAATAGCTATTAGGTGCTCGAGTTTTGGGGTGTTTAAATATTTTTCTTTTTTCTTTTTTTCTGTGTTTTTTTTTTTTTTTCCCCCACTGATAACAGTTAGTTGCTTGCTCTAGCATTAAGCTTGTATCGCTGCTTCGATAAGGCTTATGCTTTAAGGAAACAAATTAATCCTTTGTTCCTTTTGCCCTAGTGCTGTATAAACAACCTGTTTCCCCCCATCTTCTTCGTAAGTTTACCCAATTGATTCTGTCCCTTCTTGTCACCTGTTACGGCTGAGAGCTGTCTGGACATTGCTGTCATTGACTATCTTCTTTCTTTCAAAATTAAAAGTAGTCCTGTCTTCGATTATGTACCTGTGAGCGTGGCGAGGATCGGGCACTTTTCCAGCCCTCAGTCACAGCCAAACGAGCCTGGTCAGGATCCCATGCCCTGCCCGGGCACAACTTTTCCACCCGTGACGGCAGCGCAGCCCTGAAAACTGCTCCCAACAGTAAAGTACCTCAAGCAGGGCGATGAGATCTCTCCCTGCAGCTGCCTCAAGTTTCCCCTGTACCTTTCCGAGGGAATGAGGAGGATTGGAAATAACTCCGTGCCTGGACTAACGCTGGAGCAGGGCGGGGGTAGGCAGGGACCGGGACGCCAGCAGCGCGGGAAGCCTCGCCAGTTGCGCACCGTCCTTCCCAAATTCCGTGTAGTTAAAGGGGGGGGGTTCTTTCTTTGATTTTTTTAAAAAATGTATTGAAGACCTCTGGGATGCCGGCGCTGCCCCGCGCGGGGCCGGTGCGGGAG
>WEKY01002711.1:163466-185242 GCA_013390045.1 Picathartes gymnocephalus
TCGCCGGGGCCCCGTGGTGGCGGCGGGGGAGCCGCGGTCCCCCGGCCGGCGGAGCGGTGCCCGCGGTGCCGGGGCCGCCGCCCCTGCCCCTTCCCTTCGGAACGCAGCGGGACGGGAGGGGCGGCCGCTCTCAGCGCTGCCCTGCCCGGCTCGGTGGCCCCCGGGAGGCGAGAGGCTCCACCGCGCCTCCCCCGGGGCTCGGGCTCCTTCTTTCCCCGTTATTAAATAAATAAGTACGAAGGCTTCCCCTTGGTAGGGAAAGGGAAGGGAAAGAGCTCTGGCATCTCGCCCAGGAGCGCGGCTAGTAACCCGCCCAGCTGGTTGCTTTTAGCTCCAGGACATTTTATGTGTAAGCAGACGGTTGAAAATAAATAAATAACGTGTGAGTGGAACTGTTTCGGTTTTTTTTTCTCCCCAGTAAATCAGTCCTGGTTGTTTGCAACTTTTTGAAGATAGTACGAGCTACTTGGGAATGTTGTTTGGAGGCATGTTAGGATAACCTGGTGTGTTTTAGTTACTGAAAAACAGTGTCTCTTCCCACAATAATAGGATGTAGAATCCAAATTAACTTCAGCGAGGTTTGAAGTTTCCTGCGAAATTCCTGCATGCCTGTTTTTCCTCAAAGCCTGTTTCCTTTACATCCACTAAAAAACAAAAAACAAAAACAAAAAACCCCAAAAAACCAACAACCAAAAACCCAAAACAACAACAAAATCCTGTTTTGGACTTTAATGCTGAAGGCTGAACTTTATCCTTAATTTGCTTATTGCTGTTAATGTTGGAATGTTTTGTCAAATAGGAGACAGTGCAACAAACTTTTTCTTTTACCCTTTTATTTTTCCTATATGGCCGTTTCAGAGAACAGTTTTACTATGAACACATAATTTTCTTTTATATTGCTAGTCACACCATCCCAATCAAAACCTTGGATGATTTTCTCACCTGTCAAACGTGGCATGAAAGAGAAATTGGACCATTTCCAATAGATGTTACCATCCTGTTGAAGGTTTCACCCAGCAACCAGTGTGTTAGGATTGTTTCAAGGTAGTCATTGGGAAGCAGATGTAAGGAAACAGATGGACCGGTTAAACATTTTTGTTAAACTTCCTGTACCCAAAAAAAGTGATTGAAGTGCAGAAGTCTATTATGAGAGCATTTTGCCTTGGGGAGGCCTGTATCTTGACTAAGGATAACTGTGGTGCCTATGTTTGCTTGGCTGGATGATAAAGGACAATAATTGGGCTGAATTTCTAGCTTTACCTCAAAGAAAAAAAAGTCACTGTTGAATTCTTTCCTGATTGAAACCAAAATTTTTGATCAGAAGCCGTAAGAGACAGGTATCTGAAGATGCAAGTTACGATAATGCTGCCTGAATATTGCCAAGTAAATTTTCGTTATCTTCATTTTACGAGCACTGCAGTTTTTGATGAGACAGTGGTAGCACCTCTGGGAGGTTTCACGGAAGAGTAATCCCGCTGCACTTTCATCGCTGTTGAAATTCTTGGGAGGGTATACCCTCAACAAGAAGCCATAGGGGCAAGTGGGTTTCTGGGTGGCATGGATTCTTGGGGGTGCACTCATTTGTTTTCTCTAGTCTGTTTTGCTGACATCGTCTGGACACTTAATCCATTGTGAAGTTTGAGAGGCCCTGTCCATCTGTGATCAGGGCAGGAGAATGACTTCCATTGGTTCCTGTTCCATGGGCTGGCCTTTAGGCAAGCAGGCCTAAAAATCGTAGTTGACTTTGGCGTGCCAGGCAGCTCCAAGCCATTTAAGTCTTTGACAGCTGTTCGAGATTAGAGTTGAAGGAGATATCTGTCTTGCACACGCAGGGGCTACAAATCTGTTTTAGTGCTACGGAATCAATAGTGCATTCAGATCCCCAGTGAGGCACACAAAAGCAGCTGTGAGGAGTTGCTTGCCTGTTTGCTCCTTTTTCTCCCAGCCATGCCAGCCTGGAGGGCTCAGACCCTGCCCTGTGAGCGAGCCCAGCTGTGCCCCTGCAGGGCTCAGAGGGGCTTTTGGCTCTGTGCAGGGGAGGGCACCACTAGTAAATCACTGTGGAGCCTTCGGGTGGACTGGTAAAGTGAACATGGTTTGATGTAGCAAACTAAAGTAAAAGATTTTTCTTGGAAGTCACAGAGTGCTAGAAGAGATAAAATATATACATAATACAGTATTCAGGATGGACCTCAGCCAGTATCCTGAAGGGCTGGGTTTTTAAAGATTTCTTTTAAATTAAAGGTTTTACTCTTGGAAGTGTAAATATATGTTGAAGTACTTAAACAGATCGAGGTCCTAGTGTCACTTTCCCATTGGGTTAAGGGCAGGACGGAGGGCTGATCATAAAATTCAGAAGTCCTTCTCAACTGGCAGATGTAGACTCGTAGCAGATAGATAAGCATGCCTATAGAGAGAGGAAGAACCAAATTTTAGTACTCCACTGGAATTTTCTTTAGCAGTACCGTCTTGCTAGAGTTTCCCATCAGCTGCATGGGAGTGGGTGTTGGAGTGCCTTGGACAGGAGGATCCGGGCTTTAATCATCTCCCATAACTATGAGCGATAGATGGGCAGCAAAGCAGGTATTGGGTTGCCTGGTTGGTGTCCATAGGCAGCTTTTGCTCCTTCTCCTGAATTAAAGCTTTCCAGTCATTTAGGTAGTTTTTTTTAAAGCTTGTTTGTTGTTTGCCATGGTTAGAAAACACGAAGAAACATTAATCGCAACAGCAGCTTGGGAAGACTGTATAGATACGTGGATAAGGATTGTCCTTGTTAATTTTCCTTCCTCTTCTCTGATTTTCCCACGCCTGGTAGAGCTTGATTAACTTGCTCTCTCCCCGTTTACTGGCTGGAGTTGAGTGCTTTTGAGGGTTATCAGGTGTCGTGTGCAAAAGCTATCACTTCTACTTTCTGATCTACAGCTTATCAAAGGGCAGCAGAGCTGTTCACTTTTTTCAGTTTGGTTTTTTTTTTTTTTTTCCCTTTTCGATTTGTTCTTTGATAGTTCAGTACTAGCTATAGCACAGAGAAACAAAGAGTGGAGACATGATCAGCATATCAGGAAAGTAACATTTCAAAGCAGAACTAGTTAGGTGGCAAAAGATTTTTTGTTGTTTCTTGAGTAGTGATGCCTTGTCAAGAACGAAATTTCCAGTAAAAACAGACCTTGTTAGTGTTCGTAGGAATAGGTCAGGCAGCTCAGCATGGCGTGTGGAGCACAAGCAGAGGATTTGTGAAGGGGAAGGATAAGTTGCAAAGGGAAGGTCCCGGGAAACTCTTGCCCCACTGGTCAGGGTGCTCATCGTGGCCAGCTGAAGACTGGGGTCAGATGCCTGTACTGACCTCCTGTGCCAAGGACGTGATCTGTAGGGCTGTTTGCTCTGGAGTGGGGGCAGTTCCTCTCCTCGCATACGTTTTGCAGAAACAGAGCACAAACTCTCTGGCTTGCATTTCATCCTTTTACAGACCCAAAGTTTTTTTATCAAGGGCATGAAAATGTACTTCAACAGCACAGGAAAAGCATTTCCCACCCAGCTCCCTCCGTGAGATGAAAGCAGTCACTGGTAGGATCCTGTTGTTTGTTGACCTTGGCACTCAGTGAAATGATTCTCATAGGTCAGAAGTGAACATGTTTCTCAGACTGCTCCTTTTCATCTCTCTTCAGTTTATGGGATTTCCTGTTCATGGACGAGGAAACAGCAGTTTCACCTGTGTCTGTGCAGAGGAATTGTAATTGTGCTAACTGGGCAACCTTGTCATAATCCTGAAATGAAATGGAAAACTAATACTTGCTTCAGCACTTCTAGGTGTTGGTACACAATCTAAATGGTTATCCATGGAGCAATTCCAAGACTTGTCTAGTGAAAGAAGTTATTCCAGTAGTGCTCTGCTTTAGTAGCTACATGTGAGCCTTACTGAGGGTGCTGTTGTGGAGCAAGCCATCCTGTTCCTGAGGAGCTGGACATGGAGATGCTCAGCCATAGGCTTGAATTCTCATCCTGACTCCGTTCGCTATGACTCTGAATGTGCAGAAAAGCCCTCAGAGTAATAATTCTTAAAGGGCTTAAAAAGGAAATTGATTTTTTTCCTCTGGCTATTTTTCCTTTCAAAAGTGGAAGAACTTTGAAACTCATTGCACTTTACAGGAAGGCACTTAGAGGTGCAGTGAACTACTCCCAACACACCTGTCAGCTGGTCCTTTCAGGTTTTGCTGTGCTTGAAAGAATAGAAAGCAGAGATACTGACATGAAATGGTAAGTTTCATTTGACGTGTGAAGCCCCAAATGACTTGTCCGCAGCCACAAAGGACATTCTTAGCAGAGAGCCTCATCTTCCTTATTTTTTTTCCTGAAATTTAAATTGTCTGGGGACTTTGAGGCTGAACCCTCATAAAACTATGTTGGGAATCCTATTCATTTTTCCCTTCTTTTTTATGGCTTTGTAAGTTATGAAAGAGTTTTAAGTATGAATGTGAAGGTGTACTGTTTTCATTTGCTGCTAAATTTCTATCCAAAGCTTTTCAGCTTTTTGGGAAACTCTTTCTTCACCCTACCAGTCTTGTCAGATGGGACTACAGTTGTGACAGGTCCAGAATTTGGGTTAATTAAGTATGTAATTGGCCTCGGACTTCAGGCTGATTGAGTGGCTATTTTGGATGCCTAGTCAAAGGTATAAAAAGTCCATCTTTTCAGGCATAATGGGTAGCCATGGAGTTGCCTGCTACTAATGGGAACTGCAAGAACTCTTTTTAAAAGCTAGTGCTTGTGTTTCTTGAGGTGAAATATGAAAAGTAATGGCAACTGCTGGAAGTGCAGGTCTCATCGTGCTCCCAACACCGTGATTCTGATTTGTGCTGTTGGTGAGGGTCTGAATGGAAGCGTGTGGAATGAATCACTATTTATAGAGAAAAAGCTGTGCACACTTTTAGGTGTAGCATGTTTATGGAATATAAAGCGTACGTGCTGCCGCCTGCTCTGTGATCCGCCGGAGCAGCGCGGTGCCCCCGCAGCCGCGGCTCCTCAGCTGCAGCAATTCCTCACTGCAGAGGAGGCTGCAACCTGAGCCTGCACCCTGGGCCACGGCCGAGAGCACGGGTCTCATAAGGACACAGGGCACCAGCCACACCACAGGGATCACGTGTGTGTGGAAATAAAGGTGTGGTGCTCAACAGGTTGGTGTCTCACCTCTTCTCCCTCTGAGGCTGCTTCATGGATGACGAGGATTTAGCTGCCAGGGTACGTGACCTTTCACGTCAGGCATGCTGGCTGAGATACCTTCATGTGCTGATGTTTGGTAGCCACTAATCACCTGTTCACAGCGTTAATCATCAGCTTCCTTATCTGCCACGAGGAGAACGAGAGCTCCCGGGCAGGGGGCAGAGCCCTGCTGGCTGCCTGTGTTTGTGTGGGGGTTGTCTTCTCAGATGACCTCCCCGATACTTCCCCCAGATGAAAAGCTCGTGGAAGATCTTGTTTCCTGCTGAGACCCCTGTGCTAAGACCCACTGACAACTGATCCCACGCCGCTGGATCGCAGCCACCCCTTGGATCAGTTGTCCTTCCTTCCTAGATCCTCCTCCTTGGCTTTATTGCTGCTCCTGAGTAATATGGTCTTGTCCTTAGGTGGTGTTTTCTGTTACAGATTTCGAAGTGCTTTCCCGTCCTTTTTTGTATTATTCCTTGATTTAAATGGGAAAACTTATCACAAGGAAGCAGGACAGCACCTAAGATAGCCAGGAGGAAACCAAAGAGCTCTCAAATCCTCATCGGTGTTTGCACCATATCACAGTCCAGCCTATTAAAAACAGAGAAGACTTACACATTTATATCTTTCTTTATACGTTTTTCCTTAAAGTTGTCCTTTATTTATTTTGGACACTGATGCTTTTTGACATTTAAAAAATGTGACGTTGCAGAAAAATACTTCTGGATCGATGCTGGTGTGAATTTGTTTTTCAGGGAATTAATTGTTTTAAAACACAATGCTGAGTGCTCTTAGTGCCTTGAGTCAATCACTGATGGATTTTTAAAAATATTTTGGCAAACAGCCTGCTCCCAGAGCTTATTTCTGTCCATTGTATTAAAATTGCAACAGTGGCTAGAAAAATATTTCTGATATGCAGAAATCCTCAGCTAGCTGCCATTCAGTCCCGTACAGAGAAGTCATTTCTGAGCTGTCCATGTGTTGTTTTCTCTAGCTGGCACAAGGCAGATTCCTCATCCTGTTCTTCTTCCGATACAAAACAATTTGCTTTCAAGTAGGGCATAGGCAAAGAGAAAGGAGGTAGGATACAATTACCGTAATGACAGGCAGCCGTAGCTCTGGTCTGTTTTGCCCCCAGCAGATCCCAGAGAGTGAGGCTGGCTGCTGCTGCCCCTGCTGAGCCAGAAGAAACTGTGACTACAAACCATGGGCAGGGAAAGTAGGCAGATAATGAGAGGTGGTTTTTGTTAGTTTTTTTTCATGCCCCCCAAGCAAAATCCAAGAGTGACACTGAGTAATTTATATCCCTCGCATACGTTAACTCTACAACCCCTAGTGTCAAATGTATTCTTGGGCAAATGTAAAATTACAGTGGGGTCTTGAATGTGCTGCTTCCTGTAGTGTTTTATGAAATGGTTCAGTAAGAACTAGGTGGGAAGATCACTATGGTTATCCAGGTGATGCAGGGTGTGAAGACTGACTGTTTTTTCTTCTCATTGTGTTTCACTAGAATCACCTGGGTAACAGGGCTGGGTGTCCTGACTTCTGGATTTGGGGTTTGGTTTTTTTTTTCTGAGTTTAAATATTACAATATGTGAATCAATTTAACCTTGCCTATTTGTAGTCCACGTAGTGGTTGGAACTAGCAATCAGCAGAGACTATGAAATAATCTCTGTTAATATGGCAGCTCAGTATTAGGAAATTTGATTTAAGACTTGTGTTTCTTGCAAGGCTTGATACAAGATTGCTGCATAGGAATGTGAATTTCTTCTGTCCCTGACTTGGTTGAAGGACACTTGGAAATAAAGTCCCTGTCCAAAGGGAAAGTCTTATTTACCTTTTTGTTCTCTTGCTGCTTTGTACTCCTGTGATAATCAGTGTAAGTGGGGAAAAAAAGCTAGGGAGAAATGAGGATTTGTGGTTGCTCGATCATTGTATGGAAGTATAGGGTATGCTGTCAGGTTGCATGTTAGCAGAATGAGAATGACAGATCATCAGAGGATTAATACCAAATCTGTGTCAATGACAGCTTTGTGAAAATGAAGTTTTACTTGAAAAGGTAGGGGCTCTGTTGCCTTTTTCTTCTCTGATTCCTGCATTGGTTTCATATGAATTGGAATGATGTTTTGCCTAGTAGAATTAGGCTGTGATACAGCTGTCCTAACATTTGAAACCATATAGGCAGAACCAGTTCTGTTCCCAAAGATCAGCCTGCGTTCCTCACCCCTGAGAATGTGCTTTTTTTTATTAGTGTTTCACTCTGACCATCTGCCCAAACAGCCAGCAAATTCTCATCAGGTAGATGCACCATAGTCATTTCAGTATTACTTAATCCTTTTTGTATTTTCTGAATCTGAATGTTTTAATGTGTTGCCCAGTAAAAACCCAGGAATGGTGTGGAGGCCTTAGATACTGGTTGGGCTTTAAAGCCTGGGCTATTGCATGATCTCTGCAAACAGATCATGTAGTTTATGATCTAGAGATAATTAATAAAAAATACAGACAATCTCTAATATTTATTCTTTTTAGCTAACTTAGTGATTTGCAGTATTAGAATAACTGTGATGTATGATGAGACTTGATGTTTTCACTGCTATCATAATTTACACTTTCAGCTTAAAACATTGCTAACAAGACTTAGAGACACAGGGGGACTCTTTTTCAAGCTTAAGAACTTTATTTATTTTGTTGCTTTATTATTTTATTGCTGGAAGCTTCAGCTCAGAAAGTGAACTCCTGACTGGGGATTTGTAACCCTTGGTTTTATTTCTGGGGTTTTCAACATTGTTGGTGCACAATAAAATTATTGTTGTTTCACTTGACTCTTTCTGCTGAGGAGATAGACAGGGCTGGCTCTTTGTGCCTTTTGCCTGCATGGCTGTAGAGCAAGTGCATGCAACAGGAGAAAAGTGATTTGGATCCCAACTCTTGTACTAAGTAAAATAGCATTCTTCATGAGTGAAATTTGGTCTGAATGCCCAGGAAACCTCATGGGAGGACAGCCTATCACTGAAGAGGACGGTGTGTTGAAGAAACAAACTACAGCAATGGGAGCCTGGAAGCCAGAATGTGGAAGGTTCCCTGCCCATGGCAGAGGGGATTGACTTAGATAATCTGTAAGGCCTCTTCCAACTCCAAACATTCTGTGATTCTAAGAGCCAGGCTTTGCATTCAGCTCAGCCTGCTGCACTTGGGTGCACCAGTGATCTTCTGTCTCAAACCAGGAGCTGGGAAGCCAGTGCCACATGCCAGTGTCCATGTCTGCATCCTCAGCAGACTGCAGCCTCTGCTAGGGTATCCCAGTTAACAATAGAAGTGCCTAAGTGTCGTGTGGCTGTCTGGAGCAATAGCAGTGCATGGAAGGGCCGCAGCTGCAGATCCTGTTGGGAGTGAGATGCCCAGGTTACATGTTCCTAGCCAGCGTTTGCCCATGAGGCTGTGGAAAGCCTCAGTGTGGCTTGTACATCTCTCACCCCTACTGTTGAAGGGATTTCTAGTGCTTGGGCAGCAAACAAGTGAATTTCACTCAGCAGCAGCTTCCTGAGTTAAAAATGTAGTGTGATGTGAGTAGTGAGAGAGGGTTCAGTTTGTGACTCTTCTCCCAATTGCTCTCCTTGCTTATAACCCCCAGAGATCAACTTACCTGAAGCATTTATGTCATAACAAGCAATATAAAGTCAGCCAGGCTGAAAGTTAATCTCTGTGGGCTATTTTCCCTCCTTTTTTCCCCACCAAGATCCTGGATGAGTCAACAAAGAAATGACACTTTCATTGCATGCTTATGAAAGAGATTTAGTGGGATACAATCAAGTAATTTGAGTCACTACAACTTAAAGTCCCTCTAAGCTGGCGGGAAATGATTTTTAGAGACTAGCTGTCTTTATGAGAAGAAAAAAACCCAAACTATTCATTGCCAAGAAATGAGATGTGTTTAAATTATGCATTTATAATGTGTTATAATTTATTTCATTGTTAATAATTCAGAACTGGCTGTGCATTTCTTTCCCTGTAAATTCATTCAATGTGTCTGAAGATTACTGGTTTGTTCTTGGAGTTTCATAGATTTACTGCGTTTTTGAGGGGAAGGAAGTGTTGGTTTTGGCACAGATGCTAAGAATATTCTTTTTCTGAAAATGTGAAGCAGTGTTCTAGTACACTGCAAATCTGGCCTCTTTTATGTTGATACAGAGAAGGGTGTAGTGGTTTTCCTGCCTTACACATTTCACCACCATGCATGATTCTCCTACTCTCACGAATTGTTCAAGTGATTGATAAGAAAAGGAGAATATTGGTGTTAATCATTAGTGCTAAAAATCCATACGAGGTTTAAAACAATTGCAGTAATTGCAGGGTAGTTCCTGTGTTTAAATTCTTGAAGGAAAGTTTTGGAAGGCTGGTCTGACTCTTATGAGAGGACACTAGATTTGATTTCTTGGAAAAAAATGCTGTTGTTTATTCTTGCTTGAATATTGCTGCTTTTGACACATAGAAATAGGGTATGGAAGAAATAGGTGAGACACAGTAGAGACTGTGTCTGTGCAAGGAAATGAACAGTAAAGTAGACAGCTAAGACTGTGGATAAAGCCAGTTTCTCAAGAGCTGGACAAAGACCAAGCAGAAATAGTATATACTTTAGTTGGAGGAGAAAGTAATAGTATATACTTTAGCTGGAGGAGAAAGTTTAGGAGTAGCAAAACATGAGCCAGCAAGAAAAAGAAAGAGAACTTAACTACAAAGCATTGCAGAAATGACCTGTCACTCTGCTTTAAAACCTTTTTGTTGGACAGTACTGTCATGTAACTGTATCATGTTACAAAGAGAACATGATTCTGAAAAGAGGAAGAACGTTTGTGTTGGAAAAGCCTAGGGGAATTCTCAGAAACCTGAAACTGAAAAAACAAGTATCTTGGACACTTACAGCAACACCTCTCTCTTAACTCCCTCCTGCATTTCTCCTTCTGCTGATTTAATTTTCACATTGCTACCGGAGGCAAGGGGGGAGAAGAGGAGGAGAGCATATTTTAGCCAGATCCAGCAAGATGAACAGAATGTTTCTGAAATGTTTAACGCACCTGGAAACTCTGTGGCTTCGTTTGAAGTGCGTAATAAAAAATGTGTTGAAGGAAAAAAAGTATTTAATGTCACTACTGGATCTCTAGGATTATGTATTTTTGAAGGAGAAAAAGAGGAAAAAAGAATGTGCCTTTCTAGCTGACTTCCATGAATGATGGGAAAACCTTGAGAATACAGGTTTAGGCCACTAGAAAATACACAAAATCTAAGCATTATTTTCAATACATTTTAAACCATTAACAAAAGCTTGGGACTTCGCAGGTTTCTCTGGTTAGTAGGAGAAGCTGGACTCAAGATTTGATGTCCATCACTTCACATTGTATCTATTGCATAGACCAGTTATTATTTTGGGAATGGCCGCAGTGGCTGCAGCTCAGCCCTGATAATCTACAAGCCTTTCCCAGCTGCTTCAGTGCAAAATCAGCAAGGACTGATAGCATGTCAAGATAAAGGCCAAAGATAATCACCCTGGCGTGACGTGGAAGAGTTAATGTCACCCAACTCCAAATTCTTCCATGACTATTAATCAGTCCTGAAGATGGGTCTTGTGTGATAATTCAATATTGTTATTCCCCTGCCTTGCTACAGATGGAACATATCAGACCTGAAAGCAGAAATGACTAAAGTCATGCCATGGATCTTTGTGGTTTTACCTTTCCACCAGCTGTCCTTAGGGATCTGTTTATGGAGAAAACATCTCTCTCTCCCTCTTTCTGTAGCTCATCCTATATTTCATTCAGGGTTTCCTCAACCACAGAGAAGAAACATTGCAGGAAACATCACCAGAAGGTGAGATGAACCAAAAAACCAAAATAGTATTGCTATATAAAATCCTTTGTTAGGTGAGCTCACCGTGATGAAGGAATCAGCTGAAGACAGCTAGTGAATTATCCTGCTGCTCTGGTTAATTCTTTCTTTAGCTTTTGCAGGGGAGCAGGCTCCTCAGCCCCTGCCTGCCTGTGGTTTAGCAGATATCATTACACCCTGACAGTCCCTGGATGGGAATGCTACTGGTTGGCATATTAGGAACCTGTTTTTTTCCCTGAAGGCCTGTATATAGGAGCAGGGCAGAACTGAGACCAGTGTCCTTGTGTCATCAGGGAGGTGTCTGGTGGCACAGAAAAGTTTTTCTTAACCCCCTAAGAATTGATACATCCTCTGTATATATGGGCCCAAAGGTTTCTTTCCGTTTTGATTTTTCATTCTTTGTGTGGTAAATTCCACGTAAGACTGGAGAGAAAAGGAAGAACAGATGCACAGCTGCTAATTAAATTAGCCATTTCCTAAAAGCAAATAGCACTTCAATCTCATTTAAAAATACCTGCATGGAGCCCATTCTTTGTGGTTTGAGCGATTACTTACATGTCCAGATGTCAATACAGGGAAAACTTGCAAATGTAGAGAGGTTTATTTTGTCTTACTGTGTATGTTTCTTTATAATTCAGCCCTTGTACCTTCCATTTTGGTGGGGGTTTATTTATTTATTTATTTATTTATTAACATATGGAGTGGTTGCAAAAGTTTTGAGACAAAAAATGTCCTTGTTGCGGGGTGAAAACAAAAAAGGACTGTGTTTGAGGTGAGAGAGAAGGGAGGGAAACTGATAATGATGAGGTGGTGCAAGAGATGATGCTTCAAGGAGATAGGTAGCAAAGTGGAAAGTCTTTTAGGAGGACTTCCAGTAGCCCTCTTTAGTCTGGCAGCTTACTGTGAAGTTAGGTGAGAAAGAAAACCATTAGTTTATCTCGATGCATTTATTGTTGGTGTCGTATTGATGGCTCTTTTTCTGACACGTTGGCAGGAGCATTTTTTTTTTTTCTAATCCAGTAATTATGGGTGAAGTCCCACTGAGTAGTGCACATATGTGTGGAGTCATACTCACTGAAGTTTTTGGCATCAGACTAGGACTGACGTTATATTTTGCTGTAGTGTCCGTAGCACAATTTTCAAGATAACTGACAATTTTTCAAAATATTTGTTGTGTCCACTAAAATAGAGAAGCCAGAGATCTGGTAGTGGCAATTGTTTGCAGTTGGAGGAAGGGTACATGAGAGAAGTTGAGAGATAGAGCAGTGCTCCCCAGAGCCCCCAAGTAGTAGAATAAGGCAGGTTTAGGATATGTGGTAGGTTAAGAGTCCCTTCAGCAGCAGGGATTTGCTCTCGGCCTCCCCGGTTCTGAGTAGGTACCCTAAGAAATAAACTGGATCCTTCCGTTTTGTGGATACAGCCCTGCATTTCCTCCAGTGTTTCTGTATCTGCCTGAAAAAAGACCCCCTTGCATTAAAGTGCGTGTCAGTGAAATTAGTGATGAGAACTTTTCCTTGCACAAAAACCTACATAATGCTTTTTAGTTATAGTCCTTCCAGCATTTTCACCGTTTACTCACCTGTTCCTACCAGCAGAGTTTTGTACTTATAAAAACAGCATCCAGATACCCCCCGGACAAGTACCATGACTTCATATAAAATTGAGATTACGTTCTTTTCAACAGCTTGACCAAAGCACACCAAGGGCGGCATTCTAGCACTGTACATTCAGCTCTGGCTTTATGCTCTGGCTTATTTTAGTTGTGAAATTGGTGGGTTTATTAAATTATTATGTGGAGTCAAAGGTCCTTTCTAAAAGCCAGCATGTAGGGCCATGGATTCCAGAGTATTTAGTGATGAGGCACTTCCCTCTGCATGAATAACAAGAGCCAGTTCATATTTCGTGTTTTTCCTTGCTCAGTTGCCTCCCTGGGGAGCAGGTGCTGAGCCTGGAGTGCTGCCACTGCTGGGGAAGGAACCTGTGCATCCCTGTGAGCTCCACACCCCAGCCGGGGGGCATTCCCAGCACTGCTCTCTATAAAAGTGTGCAGTATTACTGATAAACCATGGTATTCCTAGCACATGAGCAAATTAGGCAAATACAGTCTTTTGTCTTGCTCTAAGTGTGAAGAAAATGTGCGTGTCATAGTAATCCTTCCTTTTTTCTTTCTTGTTATTCATTACTTTTTTCTCCTTAACTTTTTTCATAGCTAAACTTCTCACAAAATTCAATTATACTCTAAAAGTCTGTGTTGGCAGGAAAGATAATTAAAAGTCCACTCAAACCTTTGATTCCCATGTGGTTTAAAAGACAGAAGTTTAATGTTAGCAGAGAGGCTGACTGAAATGGGAAGGCAGTGTTGGTGATGGAGCTGTTTGGATTGGAAGCTTTGAGGTTACATCTGAAGGTTTTTCATCCTCCTCAGAGCAGGTGTTACCTGAAATAGAATCATGTTTTCCCTGCGACCTTGACACAATCCACGGACCCTTTCCTTTAGCTGGCTGCTCCAGCATTGCTGAGCTGATGTGGTGAGGGTTTATTTACAGTGGGTCACCAGCTGGATGCTTGGCCAGGCTGCTCCTCCTCATGGGGATGCCTGTCCAAAAAGTTAAGGCAGCCTTTCAAATGCAAGGCTGTATACAGCCCTGTTGGTATGGGCCATGTACATGTTCACAAATATGAAATTAAGGTGTTTTGGTTTAAGTGAAAATCCTTACAGAGCTGGTTCACAGTGATCACTGTTCATAAATGCATGAAATGTCATAATGCTTGTCAAAAACCTCAGTGAGATACATGTTGCATTTCTGTGCTTTTCAGTTTAGTATGTTATTCATGATCCTATATAGGAATTAAAAGAAAAAATAAAAAGAGCTAGTTAACACTTCATTTAGTTTAATTTCTCCCCTTCTAGAACAAGAAAATACTCAGTTAAGGTTAGTGGTGCTTTTCTAGCACTCTTTTTAAACCTGAGTCAGGCTGTGCTGCTGTGCTTACCTGTATTCCTTGTATTATTAATTTGTACTGATATACAGAAAATGTCCTGATACTAAATAATGAAATCTTCTGTTTTGCTCACCGTGGCTTATACACATTTCATCACAATTCCAGGTTTTTCCCTGATCTACCATAGCTCATGTGAGCACAGCATGTGAAAGACAATGCTTGCCCGCAGCAAGGAGTTGCATGGTGTAATGCACCAGTCCCTTTTTGGGTCTCTCCTATGGTGTAAATTAACACTCTCCCCCAAAGTTCAGCATCCAGCTAGGGTGAAAAATGAGTGCAGGGTCTAAAAACTTTGAATATGTGTGCCAAGTACTTGAATGTTAGCAAGAGTGGGAGGGAGGTTTAAGGGAAATTGTAAACCTTTTTCAAGGCAAGAAAAATGACTGAACTCTTTATCACTTCTTTTCATTTCCAAAATGTCACAGCTTCTTGCTAAGCTCAACAAAGTTGCCATCATTTATTTGCAAGCTGCTTGAGGGTGCTCTTTTAACGAATAATTATTAACCTTTCTATTTCAAAACCTGTTGTTATACAAACTATTTTTCGCTGGAGGTGAAGTTACAAGGCAGTTTTTTTCAGTATGGCATAGAATCTTTCAGGAGGTATTTTCTGAGGGAGGTAAATTGCCGGAAGACCCTCTGCTTCTTCAGGTGAGATTGGAGCTCAACAGGTTTTAAACCACATGGTCAGAGTAGTGCTGGGGAGTGGCTGTGAAGACACTGTTCCTTGTGGAGGGGCTCAGGGACTGGGTTTGACTCCTGCTTGCCATTCCAGGGCTCCAATGTTCCCTGTGTGCCCACTGGCATGGGAAGAAGATCATCCATCGTCTGTGGGATCTCTGCTTTCCTTTCCCTCCTTGGATCCCTGCAGCGATGCTGTTTTGGGGGCTGCTGGATGGGAAGAGCAGAGACTCAAGCAAGCCCTGCCTGCCAGGATGGACTGCTCACCTCTGGGCAGACCCTGTGGAAGTACCACCAAGTGGGAACAGTGATTGCTCGTTCCTTTGTGGGACACTTTGTCCATGTGTTGATTCATTGTTAACTAAGCAGATAAATAGCCCTTTCTCTTCCTTGTTGGGTGCATCACCTGCTGGGTGAGTTGCAGAAAGCCCAGGATGAGAAACAGTCGGGTCAGGCAGAAAATGCAAGCAGGAATTTATGAAGTATTCCTGTGGGCTTTCCTAAGAAATGGCTCACTTTCCCAGGGACCAATGGAAACAGGCGAGCACTCTGTCACATAATGTTCCCTCCCTAGGAAAACATTTGGTAGTAGTTTAAAAAAGAAAACTTTATAGAGCTTAAATAATGCCAAAGATGAGTTTGGTGAAGACTGATGCTGTACATACTTTACTTGCGAGGATTTGGAATTTCCAGTGCTGCTTGGAGTTCCTAGCAATAGGTCCAGGGCTTGCCAGTAATATTTGGGTTTTCTTGCACCACCTCTTTTATTATAATCGAGTTCTTATTGTGGCACTCTTAAGCACGTGGCTAAATAGTAAAGCTTTTGTGTTCAATTCATCTGTATCAACAAGGTCGTGGCACTTGTAATCATAAAACTAAAGAAACCTGATAATTGCGAGAACAGCTTCAGTTTCATTCGGTTTTTTAAGTAATTCATGTCAGTGTTTTGTATTCTGGCTTGTGATTACTCAAGAGTCACGTAGCCTCATTTACCTCTAAATAAATAAGGAATAGTAAAAATATTTTTAAAATTAAAAGTAAATTTTTTCAGGGTTTAAAGACAGTCTTAAAGAAAATAGAAAATACAGTGAAGTGTGTCATTCCATACAGTTGGAGTGACCTCTGTCAGCATTCATCTGGCTAAAATAGACTAAATTATTCTTGTTGTCTGCATTGGGTCTTCTGCAAAGTAAATAAATAAATATATTATCTGATTCACAATCAGCTTGAATGCATTTTAATGGTAACTGGAAGGCTTAAAATGTCTCATTGGGCTATGATGACTGCTAATTGCTAACTCCACTTAGAAAAAGGAATGGTTTTCCTGCACAGCAATGTAGTGATACATGCTGAAGTAACTGGGTGGGCTCAGGTGCCTCTGACAGGCAAACAGGCATTTCCTCTGGTGCCCTTTGAAACCCTAATATGTGTGCTGAAGCTAACTACTGAATGAATATTGTTAGGCCGTGTGGTAGTATAGTGGTGGAATGCACTGGTGGGGAGGAGATGGGGTCTGGTATTTTTTCTGTTGGTCCTTGCTTTCCACCTGAAGGGATGCTCATCCAACTCCAGCTAAAGCAGTTCAGTTTAAACTGGCACACAAAAGTTCAAGTTGGCATTTTGTTTTAGTCTACAGAGAGCAAATATATATATTTTATGATTGTTAAAAATGCTGGTGTCTGATGAGGAAGTTAGAAAGAGACATGCTGTAAACAAACTTATAGGGGTTTGTGGATAGCTAAAAAAAATTTTCTAATGCAACAGCTGAGCTGTTGTCAATGAAAATCAGAAATCTGTTGTTTAAGCTATTGCCTTTCATTTTAAACTTGGAGCTGGAACAAGAATGGTCTTTCTGGTGTTTGTCTGTAGTGCTCTTCTAACAAAGAGGTTCTGATCTATGGCCAGCCCTCTTTAAGCACCGTGATAATGCAGTCATTCATTATTAACAGAGAGCAGAGGAGAAGTGGAGGCCTCAAATACATCAGGAGCAAGCAAGTGGGGAAATGAAGGTATCAATTATGTATCTGCCATGTTGATGATGCGCTTACAGAGCAGTTGTTTCCCCCTAAGGGGTAGAATCTGCTGGGAGAGCAAAGCATATTCTCAGTGCCTTCTCTGACAACAAGATGACGTCTCCCCAACTGAAGCTTCAACAAGCCCCTTTCTTTTTCCCTTTTCCTGCCATGAGTACTTAATGCTCTGGATAGTCCTGAGCTGGTGCCTGGAGCTAAAAGGAGAGTGCTGCTGGCTCTCCCGCAGGGAGATGGGATCCTGGTTTCCAGCCGTACCTCCACAACTGACAGGCACCTGTCCTTTGACATGAACACGCCCCTGAGTGTCCGAGTTTAAGCTGGCAAAAGAAGGGCAGCTGGGCTGACAAATAGGTCAGCTTGTGCCTGATTTTCCCCACCTTGGCCCTAGTAAAGAACAAGATACAGGGAATAAAACAGCTGTTTGCTGTGTGGCTGGGGATGAAGAGGGGTAATGAAACATGATGCAGAATAAAAGTCAGCTGCAACTTGGCAACTCCCTTTTCCTCATAGCAAAGAAGATGACTTAGACTGTATTCAGAATTATGATATTATACATACAGAATGATATGAATGGTTTTTACAGGCTGTGATTTTAGAGTTGGCAAATTGGTATTTTGACTAAGAAGACTGTGTTTAGTCATTAATAGGTTGTTCTGAGTATTTTGGAGTTTTACTATTATTGTTTATTTAAGCTGGTATCTAGCAACAAAGACAAGCATTTTAAAGCCAGCTAAAAACTGAACTTAAAAATAAACACAGTTCTCTCTACAAAGCAGAGCTAAAAGCCTGTACAAATATTTGCAATGACAGCAACAATCAGAAATTTGCTGGTTGGGTTTGAAAGTGTTCTTGACCTCCCTGGCAGGGTTCTGAGGCCAGCAAGGTCATAGAAAGAGACTATTTGCTTTGAGGTTGACTTGCACACATTTGGACAAGTGCAATATGCTGTTTCCTGTACAAGAAAAAAAAAGGTGTTGAAGTGGTGCCAGTATAGAAGAAAATGTTGCTCTTTAAAGGCAGCACAATGAGCTCTGGGCTGTCCTGTCCCAGGCATTTAATTACATGACTGATCAAATTGCTCCTAAGGTTTTGGGTATGTAAATGTTCTGTTATTTGTAGATCAGGAGCTTCTTGTCATAGTAGTTAGGAGTGGGGAAGCATTGGGATGGGAGGCCACAAAACCAAATGTGCTTTCAGATACATACACATGTTAATTGTGAAAGATTTGGTTAAAGATAGTAATAATAAAGGGAAAAATACATGTAATATTCATAGAGAATTGTGTTTGGCAAGCGCACTGGATGGTCTGGAATGAGTTGGAGTGGGTTCCCCACCTTTTTCATGCTGAAAACAGCTGCTGATATTAGCACTTCAGGTGGTCATTGCTTCAGCACTGGATGTGTTGAAGGCCTCAGAGCGTCTCTTGCACCTGTTGGCAGTGAGCTCATGTGATCACTTCCTGGCAGAAGTCCTCCCTCTCTTCACAGACTTCTCCCCCCTTCACTCCTGTTCTGTTCCTGCCCCAGCTCAGTGGTACACTCCCCAGCGCAGTAGTAGGAGCTGACTCAGTTTTAGAAGCCCAGACAAAAGGCTAGTTTTCTTTTGTCTCACTTATTAGCTACTGCAAAGATGGTTTAATTCGTCTTTGTCACCACACAGGAGAGGGGCCACAGGTGCTTCAGTTTACTTTCATACTTCTAGCCAATATCTGCTGGGGAGATTTACCACTTGCCTGCAGCTAAGAAGATTAGTTGTAAATTTATTACAATTATTTTTCTCCCCTGTATTAAGGCTATGCCAAGAAAAGTCGGTAAAGAAGTATTTCCAGTTTTGCCTTCCTGGTTTTCAGATGTGATGTTTTAAAATATCAGTACAGGATTTAATAAGATGAGTACATGCATCTTACTTTTAGGTGAAATTACAAAATCATCCAAGCAAATACTTAAAATATAAATAGAAATATATAGTGTCGTACTCCAAGGAGATTTATCCCTTAATATTCAGACACAAGAAGCATTAATTTTCATTTAACAGCTCAGTTGCTCAAAGTAATCTGGTTGCTCTTTTATGTACACTGCTTTTAGTTATTGTTTTTTCTGTCCTCCCACATCTCTGTTACTGTGCCTGGATTTTTTTCCCCCCTGTTTTTGTGGAGGAGTTGCTTTGACCTTTGATATGATGTTTCTGATGTAACTGTCTGGAAACTTTCCATTTGCTGCTTTTTTTCTCAAGTATTGGGGTTGAGGAAAAAAGAATAAGCAGCCTATGATCCCTTTCCTTCTGGCTGGAGCCAACTGTGTCCAGGGTGAGAGAGGAGTTAGCAAAAATATTTTCGGCCAGATTACTTTCAAACCTGTATAACAGGATGGCTGAGCATTTGCTTGCTCCTTCTTCAGGAAGCTGGAAGTGTGGAAGTTAAACATTTTATTGAAGAGGAGGAAGAAGTTGTGCAGCTGTTCTAACAAGGACTGCATGTTGCCAAAATGTAAATAATTAATTTACAAACACGTTTGTGGGTGTATTGCAAGCATAGGTCAGATCTTTATTTTTTTTTAGACCTCGAGAGAATCCCTGATGTGTTTTGACGTAAGAAACAGTTGAGAAGAGAGGTGGTGTGATTGAAGAGGTCTGACTGCAGTGCTCAATGCACTGTAGAACACACCCAGCTCAGTTGCCACTGTAGATGGAGCAGATGAGCTCTGAACCATGGGATTCCTGCATGGGAAGTGTAATTTAGTGAGGCTGGGTAGCCCTGACTGGCCATGGTGCCTGTGTTATTTCCAGTGTCTCTACAAAGTGCTCTCTTTTTTTCTTTTTTTTTTTTCTTTTTTTTTCTTTTTTTTTTCTTTTTCTTTTTCTCCTCTCTGTAGAATTAACCCAGTGGGAGTGAAAACCATANCTCTGTAGAATTAACCCAGTGGGAGTGAAAACCATATTATGAAGTAGGGCTGAAGCTTGATGTTACAAGTGTGTTATCTGTGTTTCAGATGCACTAGCAAGAGACAGCTTGTGGTAATGATAGCCTGTAACCTGGCAAACCAACGAACAACACTTAAGTTGAGGTGGTTATTGTGACCAGGAAAAAAAAAAGGCAACATTTTTTGCACTTTACCACACTGACGCAGCAAGCACATCTCAAGTCCTGAAGTTAACCCTGTTTTATGTCCTGTTTCTTGTGTGATTAGTAGGAAGCCAAGGTCAGGTCCCCTGTTTGCCTGCTGGGGATCACTGTCTTGCAGGACTAGGGCATCCTACCTAAGAGACAGCTAAATAAGCTTTTCCAGGTCTTCAGCCAGTTAATCACAGGTGTACAGGTAGGAAACTGAGAACTAGAATAAATACGTTGTTGTTGTAACTCTGGTCAAATTCCTTCTGTGCCCACTGCAGAAGAGAACAGTGTGGCTGAGCATCCCTCTGAGCCACATGGCTCTTTGAAATGTGGAGCCCTGAGCATCCATGCTATGACTTTCAGGGGAAGCACAGGCTTCCCTTCTTTCTTTTGAGGTACCTGGATAGCAGTACCTGTGCTTTTTGCAGAGCTTGGGTAGGGGCTCATCACAGGCAGAACAGAATATGGCCTTTTGAGCTGAATTTTCCACTTTTGCAGCGTTTGACTTTCTGCAGCAAGGTACCATTTTGCTTGTGGAGCAGTGGGAGTTGCAGGGTTTGGACTTAAAGCCCTTTCTGGACTTTGGAACTGCTGATCCAAGTGCGATTCCAACAACCCCAAAGGCCTTTGGGTGTGTATCCTTGTAGAAACGTGGAGCTATTCAGGCAGTCATCTCCATCCCTACTGTGGTTATCGCAGGATGTGTCCCTCCGGCTGTTCCAGGGCAGCAGCAAGCATCCCCCATGAAGTAGCCGCTACCCAGCCTGTTTAGCTCATTGCCAGCGGGAGGTCCAATTAACATTTGGCAACACTGGCAGTTCCATATGGAAACTACCACTCTGCCGCCTACATTTGAACTTCAGCTTTTTCCTTTCATTTAATTAAACCACAGTCAAATCAATTAGCTCATGACAGGGTTTCTCCGAAGTTAAACTCCAGATGTATCGCAAGGCAAAAGCGTGCAGATGCCAATTCATTGTGCTGCCTGGAGGTAGATTATATGTCTCTCCCATTTGCCAGTTTATCCACCGCAGATTAGCTGCATTTTTTTCCCAAGTAGATTAAAAAAAAAAAAATCAACAACAAATCAAAAACAAAAAACCACAAAACCAAAACGTGAGAAAGAACAAAAAACATTTTTCCATCTGGTTCTGTTTAGGAAAAATAATAATTTGAGATTCTTATTGAAAATGGCATTTATAGTGTCAGAATGACTTCTGATTTTTAATGACTACATCAAACCTTCTACCATGCAGTGTCTTGAAGTTTCCCAGTAAGCTCGAGGAATAAGCAGCTTATTCTCTATAGCAAGTTGATGACTTACTGCTAATTGGGGATAATAGGCAGCTGCAAAAATGTGTTCATTTTGCTGGCATAAAAACCATGATTTCCAACTCTGTGCGGTCTGGCATGGTGGTATAGAAAATCATTTAGTTGTCAGAAGAGGTTTTGAAGTCACAATAAACCAAGATTACTTTTGCAGCACATCCATGTAAGGCAGCAGGGTGCAGTGAGAGGAAGAGAAAAAAAAATACCTGTACTAGCTAACTGTTAGTTAATGAGCACAGAAATTGTTTCCAAATCCACATAAAAGGTACTCTGAAATGTGGCCAAGGCAACTTCTGCTGCTTTTCTCAATTCATTCAGGGTTAGATGTGGCAATACCCTGAGTCACCTGTATTCTGACAGGATGAAAAGGTTTTTCTCACAAACTTTAAGAGTGATGTGGTGATATCATGGCAATGCTGCAAGAGAACCATTGCTAATGAAAGTATTAGGCACCAGTGCTACCTTAGTGCCTTGATATCAGTGGAGCACTTGATTCTCTGCCTTTTTCCCTCTTGGTTATGTGATAAACGAGATAGCCC
>WEKY01002712.1:0-60102 GCA_013390045.1 Picathartes gymnocephalus
CCCCACTGAGTGGAGCATCTCCCTGTGGAATGATGTAACTTTATCTGTCATGCAGTGAGACTCAATGGCCCATGAACAGGAGATATCTCCCCGGAGGGAGGGATGGGTGTGGGAGAGATAAAGAACACTGCCCCACCTGGTTTTAACAGATGGTAATAGAATACGGACTTTTTATTACATCTTGCTTTGCAACCTAAGACAACTGCTGAGGGGTGATTTGTGAGTGGCTGGTTGCTTCAAGAGGATCATAAGATTTCCTTTGTGTCAGGCACAGGTACACGACTGGTTCTAGCCCCATGAAGCCACTGCTGTACCCATGTGAATGCCCCCTTGATTTCAATTATCTGTAAACTTTAGCAGATGGTTGTGTCCCACACATGACTGATGCCATTGCCATGGTGGCCAAAGGCTCTTATGCTGTCCCTCCTCATCTGCAAAGGTTTGTAAGAAAGAATCCCAATATTATTTCAATGGATTTGACTGTTTCACAGGGACTGTTAGAATATTTAAATGTGGAAGGGTTTCAATAATACAGACTTGCAGAAAATATTATGGGAAATTTTTCATAACTTTTAGCACTATTCCTTTGGTTTCTTCCAAGTGGCACCATTAAAATGTTCATCAGGGATTCATTCTGAGTGTGCACTCTAAAAAACCAGTCTTCTGTAGATATTTTGGCTGCAAATCACTTTGTACATTATATAAAAGTTAGTGGAGGTTGTTTGGCTTTCATCACTGTAATATTGGAATAGCTAATGCAACCTGAATATTTTTTATCATCTCATTAGAAGTCAACATTCCAGGGTGTTCTTCTATTTCTGTTGGTAATTCAGAAATAAAGAATGTATTGTCTAATGAAATTTTTAATTTGCTGTGTTTTTGTATTAAGATGCGAAATAAAGGTACAACACCATTAGTAGATGTATTTATTGAGACTATATAAATTCTATGAAAAAGAACAAGGGTTTTAAAATCCAACAAAACATCATTATGAATTTCTCACAAGAAAGCATCAGGTGTTGTGAGGTCTGCTTTACAGCACTCCCCAAAACACCTTACAGCCATCAGGGAACAGCTGCTGACTGGCTGAAGTTCCATGCACCCCGACTGCCCCCACCAAGCCCTCTGTACTCACTCCCTTTGCAAATCACTTTGCCTTTTCCACCACAGAGTTTTTAAGGCAGAGGCAGAGCAGAGGAAGTCAAGAAGAACCCCTCTAGACTGAATTCTGGTGGGAATTTGCAGTGCAAGAGGAACCTCAGAAACTCCATGCAGAAATCCTCCTGAGGGGAGTGTCCACTTAACTGCCTAGCATAGTGAGAGGACACAACAAGCAGAAAATCCAAGCCCGGGTTCCAGCTCGTGCAGCAACTTAGCAAAAGCATCTCTGTTGAATATGTAAGAAGGTTTAAGACCTTCAGACTCCTTGCCCATACTTGATTGTCAAAGTTTGCAAATTTATAGTAACTAGGAATCAGTGCACATCTTGAACACTTTGTACTGTATGCAGTTATGTTTATTTTTAAAGCATGGTGTGAGGAGGAAATATTTCAGCACAAGTGTTGCACTTCAGTTAATAATTGACGTTTAACATGCCTTTTCTATGGCAACTGAGAGCATTCAGTTATATATGTAGATATCTACCTTGATGTCAAAGATTAACTCCTCCCTGTGTGCAATTACTTATTTCTTGCCCATTTCTATGAAGTCCTGCTTTTATTGTGTTTAGTGAATGTTTGAGAAGCTGGACTGTAGCCAGACAATCAAAGGGACAGTGAACCACAGTATTTGGGCAGAAGAAGGTGGCCACACGTAAGGGTAGTAGCAAGAACTTGGAAGTTTAAATTGGCCCTTGCCATCTCAGTGAGTGAGATCAGACAGTTAACACAAAGTTATGTCTCAAGATGGGTCAATTATGTGCAGGAATTCCTTAGGACAATAAGGAAGCTGATATGAGGAACTAGAGGCTACAAATTATAAAATTTATTATTAAAAAATACCCAAGGGGAAACCTGGCAAGTGTTTCTGTTATAGTCAGGCATGATCCTTGCAGTAGTTTTGTGTCCATTCCTTCCAAAAAATAATCATTCAGTGAGTTAGGTTGGGGTTTTTTTAATTTTATTTTTTTCCTTTAATCTCACTTTTCTTCTCTGTGCTTTTTGTTTATTTTAATCTTGCATACTACTGTTTTACATTGATAAACACAGGTATCATCACTGAGTCCATATTAAGTAGGACGGGCAGATGACATCCACAACTCCTGGTCTGCTTTTTGAGATGAGATCAAAGTGTTATTAACCTCCCAGACTCACTGTAGGGCTTCTAAAATAAATATGATTGTGCATATATCTGTACATATAGATATGCACACATGCAGAATACACACACACATCTACAGATATATTTTTATGACACTTTCATCCTCCAGCTAAACTGTAATCTTTTCCTCAGGTTAATTTGATACTTTCTCTACATCTAAGTCCTGCTTGACTCAGTTTAAAACTCCTATAAGCTGTTTATAGTCTCATGGGAAGAAGAGATGTTAAAGAAAATGTACTGTGAACCTGAGAGACACTTCAGATTTTAAGAAATGAAAATGCAAGCATGTAAGTCATCTGTGCCATGTGCACCCCTCCCATAACCATGAATATCCTTCAATATTCATGTACAGGAATGTCTCAGCAACTTCTCCCTTGCCCTCCTCCCCACCCAGCCAGGTATTTCCGTCCTGAAAACGTTTGCCTCCCTTCTGTCCTCCAACTCTTATTCCTTCTTAATCTTTTGAGCTCCCTTAAGCAGAGTGACGTGATTTGTTGTTGAAGTGCTGCCCGTCAGGATGGTCACTGGGGGTGACACTTCAGGTGTTTGTTGTAAGAACGGAAGAACAGCGGCCCTGGGGCAAGAGCTGACCCGTCTTCTCTTGTTTCTGCCCGGTTCCTGCTGGGAAAAGCAGTGGGATGAAGTGGTGTTACAGAGAAAACTCCCAGGATTCTACTTACGGCTCAGGTTTTTGTGAGTCTCTCTCTCTCTCTGGTGTATAACTTTTGACCAAAATCAGAATTAAAGGATATACTCGTGCCATTCAGGTTTTATGATGCCAGGCACAGCTCATACCTTCCCATTTTTCTGTCTAAATGGAAAAGGAACTGTGATATAACCCACATGCTGTTACCCTGGGATGGGCTGTACTCTGTTTAGAAAGGAGTTGGTGTGCCTGATGTGAGACTGCCTATTTCTTCCAGTCTGTGAGCTATTATCAGCATCTTCAATGCAAACAAGGCAAGTCTGATTGAAATTTGAGAAAAAAAAAAGAGTTAAATAGCTGTAAAAGTAAAATAACTGTAGAACACTAGCCAGCATACTTCAATTAGCAAGGCAAAAGAGAACTCTGCTCTGATGTGCTATGCCTTTTGCAAAAGAAATTATGCTTTTTATGATGATCTTGAGGGAAGTTGAGTTCTTAAGCAAAAAAGTTCTTAAGCAAATTAAGGCCACTCAATAATACCTAAGAAATACTATTTGAGTGGATATATTGTGAAAAGTAGCACTCCTATATCAGCTGGTGTGCCGCATACATTTACACAGATGAGAGGTATCTATCTTACCGTTAGTGGTTAATATGTGGAAGATACCCATAGCTAACTGCCAGATTGATGCTTCACATTTGTTCTTGAAATACATCTGGAAAAGCCAGAGATTAAGAGCTAAAACTGTAACCATACAAATAGAGGATATATGAGGTAATGAATTTGGATATTTTTTCCTTTTTTTTCAAAGAATTAGTAAACTGAAAAGGTAAGTTTCTACTTGTTCTTCTGAAACAACATAATGAATAACTTTTTGTTCCAGATTCATATGTGGGACTTAACATTCAAAATATGTTCATTGGTTACTTTGCTTTTTATGCCTGCATTGCTATATACAGGAGGTTTTGTGACTCTAATTTACTTAGGTACTAATTTGGTGCTGAATGAATTTTCATTCTGAACAGAGAATACAATGCAAAGTAAACCAGATTTCTGAAGGCATTTTGTGCACAGAATATGATTAAGAAGCAATCAAGCACTGGAAACCCACTCAGTCCCCTACCTTGTTAGAGGGTAGCTGGGTCATGCTGTAGGGAATGGATTTAAAGCAATTCATTATTTTACAGAAAGATAAGCTTGAAGCTGTGTGGGCACATAGACAGCTCCCCCTCCCCAACAGCTTCCTGGAGTTTATTAAAGCCACACAGTAGAAAAGGACTGAATTATTTTTCTTTCATTAGAGGAGAGCTCTGCATTTTGATGCTTCTGTGGTTAATCAGTTTCCTTCAATTTTTCTCATGGCATCTTTTGGAAATTCACATATTTTGAGATTTCATTTACTTTTCCAGATATGCGATTTACATTCTGGTAACATGTGGCGGACGGCAATTCTTGAGTCTAGACAGTGACAGTAGAGGATTAGATAGCCCAGCCAGTTGCTCCTCAGTTTTTGGAATTTTTTTCAATTAACTTTGAATAAGTTGGATCAGAACTTTCAAATTCTAGTGTTGTAAAATTTCTTGTATACTCTACATTCTTCATTAAAAAAATTAATAGGCCTGGAGTAATTCTGAAACTGCTGTGTTAGGATAATGGGTGCCAATAACTTGCACTGTGCTACAAAAGGGAAATTCATGATAAGCATCACGGAAACTTGTTGCCTGGGGTAGATTTCCAGAGGATAAAGAGAAGTTGACAAGTACCTTCCATTCCAGTAATGCCTCCTCTTTATGAAGGAAAGTAGAAATAGGCCATTACCAAGGTTGTTTCTTCCCTAGATTGCCAGTCTTCTGCTGCCCTCTCAGATCCTCTGTTTCATGTTGGCACTAGGAATGGTATTGGCTGGATGATTTCAGGTAGATCACCAAACACTGACGTCCCTGTCTGTCCCTTAGACTTTGCAGTGGAAATGAACTTTATTCATAGATGGAGGAACACGAAAGGGTAGCAGATGCAAAACTCAGAAGAGTATGATGATATGACATATATTAGAGCAGGCCACTGCTTTTAATAGGAATGTCAAGGTCCTTGTAAGGACAGGCATTCCAGTTTACCCTCTATCTGGTCTTCATCACTGCTCTCTGATTCATCAATACTGTAGGAAAACAGCATGCTTCAGAAAAATCCAGAGGGTGCTTTCTCTGAGGTGAAACAATGGAAATGGCAAAATCATGGGGCAACTAATTTTGATTTACTAATAAGCACTGAATACTGTGCTGAGGAAAAGTATCAGGAGGTCTTTGCCTCCTTTTTCTGAGTCTGTGGACAAAACCACATTAACCTGAAAAGCTCTTTCTTTGAAAAAAAAAAATATTTATTGCTGATGGTTTCATATATCAAAATAGCTGCAGCGGAGATGTTTCCACATATAACAAAAATGCTATTTGAAGGTGTTTGTGTTCATTGCCTTTCAGGGATTTGTTCTGTGCAATCTGTGAAAAATAGACTCCTGTGTTTACGTCATACAAATTACACCAGCCTCTGTGTGCTGCCTGTTCTCACAGGGATTGTTTTATCTCAGCCTCCTTTTCAGCAGGTCTGGAATGCAGACTCGGAGAGGTGCATGGGGGACTGCAGACATGAGCAGCTGTACAGTCCCTGTGATGCTGCAGAGCACTGGCACTGCAGATCCTTGTTTTATGTAAAAGAGGACAGACGTGCTCTGTGGAGGAAAGGACACGATGTGCTGACCTGGGTGGCAGGAGGTCACACTCACTGGGTAGGATAACAAGAGACTTTTGGGGGCTGAAGTGATGTCTAAATATGAGCCGAAGAGCTCACATGTGTCCTCCCTCTCTCAAGTGCTGACACACACTGCTTTAATGGCTGTTGCTAGGGCTTTAGCTGCCTAAAAGGGAGTTAGAAGAAACAGCTAAGCCAAAATGTGACTGACAGCCAGTGCTGGGGAGAGCAAATGTCCCCACGAAGGGAATATGGTCCAGCACTTTATACACATGATAAATTTAGGAATTGCTGGCAAAATTACCCTGTTGGCAAAGAAATTGGTAGATGGTAAGTACCAGTAAGCTCTGCTTTTATGCCCTTACCCATACCCCACCTCTTACAAGGTCAAGAGACTTTGATTGACTTAGTTTGGGGCTATTTTGTTGGTTTTTCTGTGTTGTCCTTTTATTCAAGTCTTAGCAGAACAGATGGTCTTCAAATCCTTCTCTGTTTGGACTCCATTTTGTCCTTCTGTGCCGTTAATGGATGCTGTGCCCCAGAGCTGTCCTGTGGAAAGCACCCATGGAGGCCTAGGGTCAGGGCTGAGCAGGGGCATAGCTCAGAGTCATGCTGGTGAGCCTTCTCCTCACTAACATTAGCCTCTTTTAAGGAATGTGCCCTTTTCCAGATAGCACAAAGTTTTTTGATTGTGCGTCTCACTTTCCTAAAAGAAGAAACCTAAATGTATGAATTTGCAATTAAAAGCGAAGCCTGCTTGCCATTCCTTTGGAGGACTTTGCTGGAACCGTGTCTTTTGCTGTCGATTATGCAGGACCAGTAGCAGTCACATTGAAATCCCAAGTGGAGCTTGTTGGAAAGCTGAGAATCCACCTCCTTTTCCCTCCAGAATAATTGCCATCAAAACTGACTCAGAAGTCTATTCTTCTATTGTTTCCCTCAATACTTAAATGTTAATTACTTAATCATTGAAGAGACTTTTTTTTGGTTCTCTTCTATAATACAGTTATTATTTAGAAATCCAGGAATTAATTGTCATAAGAACAGACTTTCTTCTCTGCTAGGGAAAGTAGAAGTTCAGTTTGTCACCCTGCCTGTAAGATTTCCTTGCTTTCTAGTGCTGCAGCTGTCACAATACTCACGCCTGTTTTCTTAGAATGACATGCACTTGGAACCCAGTACAACTGTGGTTGTCATTTCTCTACCCACCCAGAGACACCTGGGGTACAAGTTTCCCTTCAAACATTTAATCCCTAATATAATAGGCAACCACCATGCAAAATTCCTCATTTTCTGTAGCTAACACTCTTCCCTCAGCTGTGTAAGAACAGTTTCACCTTTTCTCAACATTATAAATGTGGCACATAGGCAAAGGCAGTAGCTGGAAACAAGAGCAGAGGGTAAAGCCTCATGCTGTTGTCATTATCCTGACCTTTCACAGTATAGCTGCAGAAACTCCCAACTGAAATAAATGCAAAAAGACAATTCCATGCTAAAAGAGTCCTTTTTAATAGCAGCGAATTCAGTTTTCATGGGTTTTTTTTTTTTCCCCCAGATACAGAATACATTCTTGATTAATTACTCTACGTAACTGCACAACTCTGACCTCAGTGGAGACAGCAGTTTTACACTTACTGGAGGTGAGCTCTGTCCCATGATAAGCAACAGCACAACAGCTGGGAAACACCTCCTGGATGATGCTACATTTATTTTGTTGTTGTTGTTGTTCTAAAACACTTCTGTACCCCTTTCCCCAGTAAAATCCATGTTATTGAGAAGCTCTCCTGGGCCATGGCATTGCTCAGCATAGGCAGGGGCAGGAAGGGAAAGGGGAATGTCTTGGGGAAGGCTTGGAGGTTTGTCTCCCAGACTGTCTGGGTAGCGAGAGCTGATGAAAACCATCAATGTGGGACAAGAACAAGCATAGGTTTAGCCTGGGGTCCTTCTGAACCCTTTCCATTCTGATTGCATCCCAGAAATTATGCGAGGTACACTCCTTGCACAGATAGCTGGGATTGCCTCACCTGCAAGTTTCCTTGGTTTGACACTTCAAAATAACCTTTCAAGCATGAGTCTTTAATTTGTCTCTTCTTTTTTTCCCAAGTAGTTTTGTCTGTAAAAATATTGACTTAGCAAATCAAGAAGTAACACCTAGATTTCTCCATAAAAATAAATCTTTAATATTGAACTTGGGATTGAGGAATCAAAACTCTGTTAATGCTGCATTTTACTACCTTTATTGATGATCAAACATTATCACACATCACACTTTTAAAGGGGAGTTTGAGGAGCTAGCTCCCTCTGGGAGACGTATTTTAATTCATGGTTATTTATTCTTTCCTTTCTTTTTATACTGTCTGTTTGTTGTTGGCTTTGGGATTTTTTTCTCCAAAGGAATGAATGGTTATACTCTGTTGCAGCCATACCTGCCTAACAGCTACTTGCTCATAAATCTGCAGTCCAACACTGACTCATTATTTCAGAGACTGAGAAGGACAAAGTTGGCTCAATGAATTTTGTCAATACATCCTATTTCAGAGCCTGGCTAAAACCCATTCCTAAAACAAGCTGAAAAGCAGCACAGCCTTGATCATTGATTTGCATTAGAGAATTTCAGTCAAATGTTTGCAGTGAGTCTGCTGTTCCCATTTGCACAGTTATTTAGGACTCTAGAAATCTCAGCCTAAAATTATAATGGGAGGGGGGAGACTGTAGTTACATCATGAGCTGGTTTCAGTAGTGACTGCTCTTGGGATTGTCCAGATAGTTCTCACTGTATCAGTGTTGGTTGGACCTGGGGGTATTTTGTGTTTTTTGTTAGTGGTTATGTCTGCTGTGCGAGGCCTTTTGTCTTTAGCCATAAAAGCATAAGAAGGGGAATTTCATATTTTCGAATGATTTTGAATACAGAAAGGAGTATCCCTGTACTGGGCACCTATTTACTGCCCTTTCTCTTGCCTACAGTAATACTAAAATAGTATTTGGGGAGAAAAAATCCATTAAGGTCTCACTTCAGTGCTAATGAGCTTTTTATTTACTGTCTGTTTATGACACATGGTATCAGGAATGTGGCTTATCCTATCAAGGTTCAGAAACATTTTATGGTACAGAAGCTCATGTTTCTAATCAAAGCAACTGCTATCTTGATTTTGAAGTAGCAAACACCTATAATGAATTGCTGATGAATGATTTGTGTGTAAAAATCATTAATTGAATCTTTTTAATCAATATGTTTGTGGGATTTGCTGCTGGAAAAAATAAAAGAAAGAAATGAGATCTATACCAGTAATTAAATGAGTTACTAAAAAATTCCAATTAGGAACAAAATTCATGTAATTAAATGGAAACTCTCATTAAAAATTCAGCTTAGGAATTTATTTTTCTAATAGAATTATGTCCTAATATAATAGGACATTCAACCTCACAAATAACACAGTTTTAAGCTGGCCTCTAAGACATGAGGATTTCAACTGAAGTGTTAATGATGTATAAAACAGTGTGTGCTATTAAAATTTTGACATCCAGTCCTACATAAGTGTACTGTCAAGACTTTTAGCAGTGTTACATTAATTACGTACTTGCTATTCAGCACCAGTTGGTAGAGTGTGGTCCATTTGTGCAAGTTTATTAAAAAAAAATAAAATCTGACTAAACTATTTCTTCTGCAGCTGTAGAAGTGTGAAGATGGAGAGAGTGCAGTAAGAGCAAGGAGAAATAGGACTGAAGCCAGTGCAGAAGAATTCAGCTGACTTACTTAAAGCAAGTACACCGGTATTACCACAGATGTCATTCTCTATAATTTATAGAGCAGTTTGCAGTTCTGTTAGGTTGAATCAGTTAGAACTGGAGAACAGACTGTAAAGTTACCACTCTTAACTTGTAGGACAGCAAAACAAAATGATTTGTATGTGTTAACAAGGCTAAATGTCCCTCAGATACTTAGCGGAAGAGACGGAATGGCTGGGTTTGAGCTGTCAGGGCTGGCAGAATGAGAGTCAGGATTACTATTCAACATGGGGGTCTCGCAATCCCTGCTTTATTTAGCAAAGCAAGCAGGTTATTTTTCAGTGGAATACCATCATAGCCTTCACCCAAAAGTTTGCTGCCTGTGTCAGTGTATCATTGCATGAACACAGGCAGTATTGGCAGTATTGATGATAACTGAGCTGCAGACAGCCTCTAGCAGGAAAACTGGGTGATCCAGAAGTGGACTGATAAAGAGTTATGATGCCATTATCTGTCATGAACACCAATCAGATGGAGCTTTACAATTTATGCAAAGCCAAAGTCGAGTGGTAGGCCTGAAGGAGACTTTGAAAACTACCACAGAAAAATATCTTGTGCATTTTATGTGGGAATTTTCTTCATAATTTGGAGTTTGATGTGCTGGTGAGCTGTCAGAAGTACTCTGCACAAAGATAGTTTTATTACAAATATTCTTGCCAAGGGAACAAAAAAAGCAATCACCCCTGCATGTTTGATTTATAATTAACAGGAATAAAAATGTAATCACAAATGTAGCTGCCACATCTAGGCATGGTATAAATATTTTATACAGTGCTTCAAAGTTGCCTATAATGTGCACTGTAAAATTTGAGTATCACAGTAAATGAAGTTATTAAACGTTTCAAAAAGATATTCTGGACTCTCACAATTATGGAAACATTGATGTGTTGAACAATGATCCTGTAAATTACGGAACGCAACAAAAAATTCTCATCTCTCTGCAGAATGTGCAGGAATATAAATGTCTTGTAAAATTGGTAAAAATGAAAAGTTGAAGGTTGAAAGGACTTTGGATGAACTTTATGAATTCTGGTCTCAAATATATTAATAATTGATATTTATTGTTTTAAGGCGTCGGTAATTCTTTAAGAGGGGATGTCACACAGGTTATTCGTAGGTCAGATTGCAGATTTAGGAACTTCAAATATCCTGTTTGCAGATAGCTTGTCTGCACCTCATTTATGGAAACAGAGACCTGTTCCAAA
Organism: Picathartes gymnocephalus; assembly: GCA_013390045.1. Taxonomy (NCBI): domain Eukaryota; kingdom Metazoa; phylum Chordata; class Aves; order Passeriformes; family Picathartidae; genus Picathartes; species Picathartes gymnocephalus. The sequence goes on from WEKY01002712.1 coordinate 10,700, forward strand.
AATGCCGTTATACCCGTTTGTATTTCTGTCAGTGGTGCATCTCAGCAGCACCAGATCCTATCAGAGGACACCTCCACTGCAAAAGTTTGGAAAGCTTCTAGGGATCCAGGTCACTGCTTTGATGCTGGCAAGAAGCCCAAAACCCCACATGGCAGCTACTGCTACAAGCCACAGGGTTCCGCTGTGCTCAGGGAAAGCACTGGGTGTTGGGCAGCCTGGTTTCCAGAGGCAAGAGTGATGTGTGTCACTTCAGGCAGCACTGATGAAAGTGCCCTCCCTGCTGTGTAATCTGTGCATCTGGCAGATGGCATTTGTGATTAGTATCGATTAGTGGAGGGTGTGAAAGGTATCTACCTGAGACTGAAGCAGAACAGAGCAGTCAGACATCTGCACAACCGTCCACAAGCACCACAGAGAGGTTATTTCCATGTCTTTACCATCCCAAAAGTGATGATGACTTGTACTATTGGCAGCTAGAGACTCTGCCCAAAAAGCTGTTGAGTTTTCATTTCTCCTCCCTTCCTTCTTCCTTCCCAGGACCAAATAGATGCTGCAAAACAGCATCATAACCTTTTATAGAAAAAATACTGCCAATAATGACATGGAAGCTGGCATTTTATAAACCCTGAAGGTCACTCAATTATTGTTGCATATAATGCCTATATAATGTATTCTTGTATGTAGAGCGTATATGTAATACATTAATGCACATAGTGTAGCAAATGGGGGGTATTCTGATTAAGTTCTTGTTAATGATATTATAGGACATGAAGAAAAAATTTGACATCAAAGCAGACAGGTCAAAAAAAGGTAGTCAATGGGGGAAGATGTAGTAGAGGAGAAAATAAAGTCCAATATTAGTACATATTTTTCTTAGCTTAGAGCTAAATAATAATTTTTAACTTTCTTCCCCTCTGCCATCCCAGGGTTAAATAATAAATGATTTTGTTTCACAGTGAGTACAGTTGATTTCTAATCTGAAAAACCTCCTCTTCTGCAACAGAATTTCATGTAAATATAGATCAATTCTTACAGCAATCCTTCTGCCCTTCATAATTATTTCATGACTGCTCTGGCCAAGCTGGAAATGTCGGGATGGGACAGGGGGACTGTAAGTCAGAGTCTGCCTTGCAGGGTTTCTAAGCCCTGATAAAGGCTTTATAGGATATTTGTGTTGCTAAACTGCACTGAGGTTTGTATCTTTTGCCTCTTTTGTGCAACATACTTCAGAAGCATTGCCTTGTCCTTTATACATAGAAATATCATGATGTGATGTGATGTGACCCTCACAGCAGGAGAATTGGGGTGCATGGATGCCAAATGAGTGCAGGACAGCGTGCAGTGCTCTGCTCCAGAAGGGCTACGGTTAGGGAGTCATGACCAGCCCCACCGAGCAGGGAGGCAGGCTGGAGGCAGAACTGCAGGTGCTTGCTCTGAAGGCCAGGAGGGAAGATTGTGGGTCAAGAGAAAATGGTATAATTTGTACAGCAAAGAAATAAAGTCAAATTTAGGAAGAACTGTTTATCCAGATTAAGATCCTTTTCAGGCTTTTAATGTGAGGTTTAGTATTCTTTCTGCGTAAACACCAGAGCACTGTAAAGAACTCAGTATTATGTGGTTTTGCTAGTCACTCTTGTATTTACCAGTAGAGGGGTAGCAAAGAAGGAGGTGATGGCCTTTTTTGTATGCCATATCTGTACCCAAAAGTATGCATATCATATTGGCTGACAACACGATCAGACACAGAGCTATAGATATTTATCTCCTGTGAACACTACATTACATATTTATTTGTCCAAAGATGCAAAACGATCAGGCAATCATGATAATAGTGCTCCTGAACTAAAGAAAGCTTTGAGTTCATTAGTCTGTGTGCATTCATGGAAAGCCTGTGATATTTTATCAGGAAAACATTTGCAGTAAAGAACAAATTACCAAAGTAACCCATATTTCAAACATTTCCAAAGAGAGTGTTTTCTGGTCTTTAAGCTGGTAATAGACAGATTTCTGGGAACTTGGCTGTAGCAACATGCAAGAAAGATGCAACTGATTCTTTAAATACTCACTGAAGTGTTCATGTCCCACCCACTCTTGCTGCCACAGAGTGTAATCTGAGAAGCATCATACAAAACATGATATTGAAAACAGATGTCTGGATCTAGACCTGACCTTGAATGAGTAAAGGAAAGGAAAAAGTCTGTTTAGCACAGCAGATTGGAAAAGAAATTATATTTCTGTTCCCTTAGGAGAGTACAATCTGATGCAAGGTATCGATAAAAACATAAATAAACCCGTTTACATGCAAACTGAGACTTACTTTACAAATTGGATTCTTAAAAAGAGAGAAAAATCAACAAAACGACACCAATTCTCAGTGTGAGCAGAAGGCCCTGGTAGAACAATCCTGGTTCAGTCAGTAACAGAGAACAGTAGAAGACAGTCTGCATTCAGTAAACTCAGTTAAATCTTTTCCATTTCACTGGAAAGTGGAAAGCCTGTGAATTACAATGCACGTCTCTACATCTGAATTAATCATTCTGGTTCCTTGAGAAGTCATGAGAGAGAAATGGGCAATGAGTGATGTTAATGAACCTGCAATATTAATTTTTCTATTCTAGCTGCAATTCAAATTTGCGATGCATTTTTAAAAATAATTTTTTAAAATAGAGATTTCTAATAGAAAGAGAAGTTTTGTATTACACCTAAACATATATATAGTGAGAATTCCTGCCTTTCTGGTGTGTCATTGGAAGGGAAGAACAAACAGGGTAGGTTTTTTTCCTCTCTCTACTTATCCCACTTCCATTTTTGTTTCTGAAATGGATTACTGCAGACATGCTGCCACACAAAAGATACTAAATCATTACTTTTTCCTCATATATGAAGAGTGTGCTTCATCACAGAGGCCTGTGTCAAAGTTTATAGGCAGCATATTCCACTAATTGCTGTTTATAATTGCCATCTCAGGCTTGAACAGTCCCACTACCCACAGAGTGGAAAGCATAAGAAATTAAATAATCTGAAACAGGAAGCTTTTGGGCTGTTGATTTACTTTTTCCCAGTTTAATATGTATGTAATCCCACAATAACTTTACATGTTGTCTCTCAGGCCCACTATCAATGAATTCATTTCCAGGGCTCTGGTTCCTCCAAAATCAAGATGTGAGCCTCGGCAAACTGACAACACACATACAAAAAAGGGTTCTGCAAAAAGTTAATTCCACCCCACATTCTCTGGATAATGGCATTGGTCTTGGAAGCATGTACTGCAGACAGGAAAACTGACAAAGGCTGCTCACAGAATAAAGCCCCGAGCCTTTAATGCTGCATGATACCACAAATAGGTGAATGCCCAAAGTATCAAAGAGCTAGGAAGCTCTTAGACTGTCAGAGGGGTTTAGTAAGAAGCAAACAGTGAGCTATGAAGAATCCACCTTAAAAAATGCCAGTCTGGTTGTACCTTAAGTAACATTTATGTAACGATCTACATTGCTAGAAACTTGGTGTCATCAGCATTTGAAAATTAGTGGATTTTTGAGCAATGCCAGTCAATTTGTGTCTGCTTATAGAAAGCACAAGAGCCCTGCAGGAATATCAGAAGAAAACCGCTGTGCACATCTGGGTGTCTGCCCAGTGTCCTCCCCTGAGGTGGCACACGTACATAACAGTGTGAATGAGGCCTCAGGTGGGCATCTCACCAGCAGAGGTTTTCTAAATGAAAGCACCAATCTTACTAACTTGTGCCAGAAGTTAGTACCTGAGTTGTTCATTACTACAGTTTCACAGTTTTGCTGAGCATTGCAAATACCTTAAAAGAACTAACATAGGCTTGGTCCAACCATTGCAACACTGGAACTGACAAAAGGAAAGAGCATTCAGACGGACAAAGACTAGAAGGATTAAAAGATGGGACCAGAAAGGTCAGGCTAGAGCTAGAAAATATGTCAGACAGGAGATAGAACCTTCATGTCCTTGCACCATAAGCTGATGGACTTAGGTTCCCATGGGATCACATCTGTGACAGTGTCTTCTCTTATTCTTCTCCTTTGTGGAGTGTTTTTCATTCTTACTCATTCACCCCTGCCACTTCCTGCATAAGGATAGTAATACCTTCTAATCCTTTTGTGAGAGCTCAAAGGCGCCTCATACTGGTCTTGTTTCTAAGTATTGAATTCTGAACTAATGGCAGCCTGGAAAGATTCTTCCTGACATCAGTACTGCGTTGAAGGGTAATTCTTGCAGGAACTTGCAGTGACTTGAGTTCACTCCATACAGGCAAACCGCTAATGGGAAAAGCCAAGTCAGAGCTTATTAAGCACTGTTTACATGGAGTTCAGGACAAATAGCACAAGTCCCGCTTCTCAGTACAAAAATATGTATCACTTACGTAGATTCACCCCAGTCTGACTTTATAAATTGTTAATAAATAGTGCCAAGGTCTACCAAAATACTAGGCCGGCTTAATGATAAACTAAAACTTTCCATTTCCTTGCCTTGAAATAACATCCCCCATGTGTTTTATACAGTTATTTCCTTCAGGGAATTTAGACTTTCATGAATGCTCTGGCTATTTACTTTATTTGCTAATGGAGTTAGCTGGGCTGTAATGTGAGGAAAGTTGAAAGGGCAAAACTGGTTTGTGTTTAGAAGTGCCTAGCAATTTGCAAAGGAAATAGTAAAAGTAAAAAAAAAAAATAATCCAAAGTAGTCTGTTACTTCTAATAATGCAGGGAGATACATTCCCTCTATTTTAGCTGCCAACCTTACCTGGTCACAGAGAATTTTTAGCTGAGCAACCCAGTATACCAAGTGTAATTGTTTAAATTCCCCCTGGGGGAAGGCAGGTATGTCTGCAAACCTGCAAAGTCACCTTGGACAGTGTGTTGTTTCCCTTGTTTATTCAGACAATTTTCTGGTCCTGGGAAGACAGTCCCATGGACCTGGTGATAGACCCCACCAGGGGCTCATGAGGGGGCCTGACCCTGTGACCCAAGGGCTGCTGGGTGCTCAGGGAACTGGGAAGTTAAAACACAGAAGCAGTGAAGAGGGCAGGACCCAGGAGGTCATTCAGAGGGTGCCTGGGGGAGACTGAGCCTGTTATTATGGGCTTGGAGAACTGGGGAGAAGACCGTGGCTTTGGCTGGCTTGAACAATACACCTTTCTCACGAAGTCTCCCTGGGACAAAATCTACAAGCAGCCCTGTGAGGAGGGAGCAAAGCCCTACATGACTGACTGTGGGAAGCGTTTCTCACAGCTGGTCTGATATCCCAGGGGAATGCTTGTGTGAACTGGACTTTGATACATCTATTAACATTTCCTTCCTTTCCTCATGGCGGGATGACAGAGGCTCATTAGATTTTGGACAGAGGCAGGCTCACTCTTTCTGGGCTCAAAGGTAACTCGAGACCTCTCTCAGGCCCCTCCATGGGCTGCCCCGGAGCCTTCGGAGTGTGTAACACACCGCTGAGCCCCACAGCTCATAAACCCTGTCCCTGGGATTTACAGCTCTGGCCCAGCACTGTGCTGATGTCTTTGCACAACTTCCCTTTCTGCCCCTCTCCTCCGATTCAAACTCCTGCCCTTGGTACACATCAGCACACTCCTGCACACTGTACTGATAGTACTTCATTGGTGTGAGAGAAAAATAGCAGTCTGCCTTGTTTTGTTAGTGGCATTACCAGCACCCTAGATGCCATCCAAGGGAAGAGGCTGAGTCTTAGTGCAGAATTATGGATATTCATTATTTTAAAAGCCCTGTTACAATCCCATCTGCTGTTTGTTTGCTGCAGCGTTGTCAGATTTCAAGCTGTAGGAGAGGAAAATAGAAACTACTGCACCAAATGAGGCTGTATTCATTACTGAATGGCTGAATTTCTTTATTGCAGGGGTTTTTTTAATGGGTTTAAGAAAGACTTTAGATATTATTGTCAAATCAACTATTTAACAGGCACAAGGTGCTAGATACCAAATGAGGCAAGCATCTTAATCCTCAGAAAATACACTGTTAAAATAGCTCACTTTCTTTTGCTGTTCTGCTTCTGCTGCCAGTGTTTGAAATGTTCCATGCAGCAAGTTGTACAATTAAAATTAGTGTATGAGTTAGAAAGAAAAACTCATCTGAGAGAGCTCATACAAGTACCAGTTCTGTTTCTGTCTTCTGATAGACCTGAGCTTGCAGGGCAGCTCTGAGACATGTCCGTCCCTGTAGTCATTCAAACATTGTCAGGAAGATGTTGGCAGCAGGAAACAGGCCAGTCTGGCAAACATCACCATTTTCCAGCATAATTAAAATGTAAAAACTCAAAATATGGGAAAGTGCTTTGTCTTTCCAGAAAAACAATGCACAACTTCAAACAAAGTAAGTAAGAAATGCACTGTCATCCAACTCCTTTATTTACTTTAAATCCTCCAGAGGCCATGGTGGTGACCTGACTGTTCAGGAGTTTATTTAATATTGGAGGGAATCACTCTTTTCAATTTACTTCAGCATAAGGCATTGGGGCTGCAGGAAAAGATGCAGGTGTGGCCAGCCTGTAAGAACCTAGAAGTGAATGGGAACATGGACTGTAAACCAAAACATGTTAATCTTTAAAATCTTTGAAAGCCCCAATCAGAGGAAACTAGAAGAGCTGTCTGACTGCGAGCCAGAAAGAGGCTGGGGTGCAACTGGAGCAGCAAAGCTCTGTTCCCTGACTCTCCCATCCCGCAGTGACCTTTCCCGTTTGGGGGACTGTGAACCCACCTAATGAGCAGGTTTAGTGCACACTGCAGGCTCCAACAAAACATGATTGGATTTCCCTTTTACTGATTCTCTGCTGTTGCTGTGCAGTGACCTGTGGAGTTTGTTAATAAACTTTTATGCCCATTATTGTTCCTCATTACAATAGACATTATCAGTGTCCTCCCCATCCCCTTCAATCACTTTATCTTGGCAATGTATTAGTAAATTTGTACAATAACTGAGACACTTTATATATTCAACTGCCTGAAAGACAGACTACTTGCCTGTTTCTAAAGGCTTGATTATAAGATTGTTAAATACAGATGCTGTGCAGGGCTCACAAGTTGTGTAATTATTTCCACAAGCTGTTTTCTCTTGTAAGTAAAAACTTTAATTCTTTTCTTTTTCTCCTCAACACCCTCCTCAGAGGGCAAGAATTCTCATAAATGCAACCTTCAAATAGTCATGTTTTTACTAGCAGTATATAATTTAATTTAAAAGGAAAGGAGGGGGAAGTTTACAGGGTTCTTATTATCCAACTGTTACATTTCATGATTAAATTCATTAAAGCAATAGTTCAGAGCAAAGGGGTGGTGCTGAGGGCAGGAAAGTTTACAGTGTAAATACTTAGTGAGCCATGCTGTATAGCCAGGCCTCTTATCTTGTGAAAATGATTTATAGAAAACAACTTGATTACATTTTCAGCCCTACTACCGCTGGGTGATTAGATGAGAGCTCTTTGTTGTTATGACTGTCTACTTTAACTAAACTTAACTCCATCTGCTTTTCATTTAGCAACCACCATGTCTCTGTTAGGCAGCTGCCAGGTAAAGAGCAATTTGGAGACTGATGCTGCTGGGGGCTTGCAGACCTCGGTTTGGCTCCCTGACCTCCCACAGGCTTCCTGCCAGAAAGTCTGACATCCCTTAATCCCTCAACGAGGTCTCTTGAAGCAGCTCCTCCACCTCTGCTTATTTAAACTAAAAATTTCTCAGGCAGGGTCTCTTTTACTAGACTGGAGCTGCCGTATGTTCAGGCACTAATGGAGTGCAAATACTATAGACAGGAAGATTTGGCATCATTATGCTTATGTCGTCTGATAATGCAACTGAAAACAGTATTAGGGTTGTGCCTGAAGGACCTGAGCGTCACGTAGGTTTCACCACTGTTGTAGGTGGAGGAGAAAAAGAAATAATCTAACATCTTCTGATTTATCTGGCTTCAGCTTGTGCCAGGCTCTTTACAGCAAAGACTTCAGTATGTGCAGTTGTGTTTGGAAATGGCATGTGTGGAGGAAATGAGGACAACCTCTTCTGACCACTTTCCAGTGCATGAATGATTGCTGCCTCTGCACTCTCATGTGCACATATGTAATTTCATTTAATTTTTATGCTTTCCCAATAGCAAGGAAAATGATGTAAGGCCCTTTGGACCTAATGCTATTATCAGAAACACGGACATACATCCTGTGGGGTGCCCATAGTGTGCTTGCTGATATGTATGAAGACAGGATCTTCCATATTGGAATTGTAAATGGATGTGTATGGCCATCACAGATGGGAGAGCTCTTCTGCAAGGGGGGAGAAACTCCCTAACTGGTCATCTTGAGGGTTTAAATATTTGGATTTGACATGGAGGAGACCATAAAAGCATTGCATGGGGCTCAGAGTCATATGTGAAGGCTTCCTGTGAGGTACACAGCAAATAACAGAGATAGAAATGGGACCTAGAGCTACGTAAATCAGAGGAATTTCTTCCTATAAATCTCTGTACTTTATTCTGAGAGAGGCATACTTACCACCACTAAGCGTTCACTGCTTAGACCTCAGACCCAAACTAAAGGCTTAGATTTCTTTTTTGTTTCAAAGAGAGAAAATATTTCCCATTGCTCCAAAAGGGAAGGAGAGGGTTTTTGCCCACTCCTTTTGCACAGAACCCCTGGCATTAGTCTTAAGCCCCAGGATGGATTTTCACCCTCAGGTGCACTCTCTGCACTCTGCTCACAAGTAATGAGAAAAAATATTCACTACAGAGTAAAGAGCAATCTTTTGGCTTGTAAATTAGAGGCATCACTCAAAGCTCAGGAAAGCTGGATTCTAGTCCTTTCCCTGAATGATTACCATAACATGGTATAACTGTGCAATGGGGCTGGGTAGCACAAAATTCAGTCTTCAGAGGAGTTTCTCAGCAGGCTGGTGGGTGGGGGGTTAATCCTTCAGCTTTATTCCAAGTACCTCACTCAGGAAACCTACCTTAATAGGGATGTTATGCTTTGTTCCCCATTGAGGGGTGGACCAGTAATATTCCCATTTCTCTTTTTCCCTGGAGGCAGGGTGTTGCTCATCCAATTTCTTCCTTCAGCTACCTGAATTCTTTGCTCCCCGGACTAGGAAGTGTTGTTCTACAGCCTGTCCTACAGCAGGCCACAGGGAGTGAAAGTTACAAATGTTAGTTAAATCAAATTATGGGCTTGTATGTCCAGCCTAAATGAAAAGAGGGTTATATGTGCATTCAGGGAAGCTATTAAAAGTGAAGTTTTTGTGGCTAAATAAAAGGAAATGTATGCTTGGGAAACCTATTTCCCTGTTTAGTCTGTTTTCAACTAGCTCCCTAAGGTTTCTGGTTTCACCCAGGGCTATATCCTCAGGCCAGGATATTAAAGTTTCTAGAGACAGTGAGAAAAGGTGGAGACACACAGGCACTGCAAATGTCCTTAAAGTTAACTAAGAAATGGGATACAGTGCAGGACAGACAAGAAACCCTTCCTGCCCAGAGGAATTCATGCCTCAGTTTCCTTCTTTACCACCAAGATGTACTGTCTTTTTTTTGTAAAGATTGTTACAGCTACTTTACTTAAAAATATAACATATATGATTGCATCATGCATATTTTTGGTGTGCTCAGAAAACATATTGAATATTTACAATAGCAGCTATGAAGTATCATTATGTCCATTTTAAATAGAGGCAGAGTTTTGTGACCTGCATGCTGTAATCCTGGGACAAGAGACATAATTGACCATATTGGGCTCTGTACCTGGATTACCCTTCTATTCACGATTGCAGATGTTGCAATGGGACCTAAGTGACTGTTCCCATCTCACAAAATATTGCCTCTATTGCTTGAAAGCCCTCTAATAAGTGTAAGAGGGAATTAGGAAAGGAAAATAACTGGCTGAGATACGCGGGCTGAGATATGTCACACCTGCCTTGTTCCATTTCTAAGAAAAAATAAAAAAGGAAGGCTTTCTGAATAAGGTGAAACTGTTTCACCTTTTCTTTATTTATCATCTTCCCCACTTCTATGCAGTAACTGTGTTTCTCTGTACCCATGCAGAACTGGTTGTAGATGATGTTCCATTCTCCAGGTGGTAAAGGCTCAGGCTTGAAGGAGGATCTCCAGAACCATTCCTTATTTTACCTGAAGTGACAATGTGGGCTTCATTTAGCTGCTGTACATTGCAATGATGATAAGGAAATCTCCTCAACTGCCAATTGAGATCACTTTTGACAGGGTAATGGGCAAGGTCAGCATAGAATGGTTTGGGTTTGAAGGGATTTTCAAAATCATCTAGTTAGAATCATAGAATCACAGAATATCCTGAGCTGGAGGGCATCCACAAGGATCATGGACATCCAGCTCCTGGCCCTGCACAGGACATCCTCCAGAGTCAGACCACGTCACACCTGAGAGTATTGTCCAAACTCTGCTCGAACTCTGTCAGGCTTGGAGCTGTGACCACTTCCCTGGGGAGCCTCTTTCAGTGCTCAACAACCCTCTGAGTGAAGAATGTTTTCCGAATATCTGATCTAGACCTCCTCTGACACAGCTCCAGGCCACTCCCTTGAGTCCTGTCAGTGGTCACCAGAGAGAAGAGATCAGTGCCTGCCCCTCTGCTTCCCCTCATGAGGAAGTTGTAGACTGTAGTGAGGTCTCCCCATCTCCTCTCCTCCAAGCTGAAGAGACCAAGTAACCTCAGCCATTCCTCTTAAGGCTTTCCCTCAAGTCTCTTCACTACTTTTGTAGCCCTCCTTTGGACATTACAGCTTTGTATAGCTATTAGAGAATAGCTTTACAACCTTCTAGTATTGCCCAGAATTGCACACAGCACCCAAGGTGAGGCCAGCCCAGTGCAGAGGAGAGCAGGAGAATCACTTCCCTTGCCCGGCTGGCAGTGCTTTGACTGATGCACCCCAGGACATGGTTGGTCCTCCGGCTGCCAGGGCACACTTCCTGACACTCCCATGGGCAGGGACACCATCCACTAGACCAGATTACTCTGGGCCCTATTCAAGCTGGCCTTGAATACTTGCAAGGGTTGGGCATTCAAAACTTCTCTGGGCCACCTGTTCCGCTGTCTCACTGCCCTTATGGTAATGCTGTGAGATGTTCATGTGTCTGCCAGGGAAACTATGACTGAGACTGCTCTCACTTTACTATCAGTCATTCTGAAGATGAGGTTACTTGACATGGATAGAAGGAACTTAATGTTGATGCTTGAACCACAATTAATGTGATTTATTTTAATAAGGATTTGTTTTAAGGATAAATAATCAAGTGCACCCCATTAGAGTTCATTTGTGCCAGGTATTGCATGTGTCTCCTGCATTGCAAAATAATAAATTTTAATTCTGTCATTATATACTGCCCACTCACAGTTAGAATAATCATTCGTTTCTGATGTTCACAACGAGCTGTGAATCTAGGAGAAAAGGGGAAAAGGAAAGTCTGTTCTCAAGTTGTGGTGCAGAACAGGAAAGTTTGCTAAAAGAGAACCTCAAAATCTCCATGCGATACTAGTAAGATCAATTCTAATATATGGAGGAAAGATGCATCAACACAAGGCCTCTTGTTTGCCAGCAAGAAATCTTTCATATATACACAGGAAAAGCAAGGCATATCAGAAAGGTGCCAAAATCTTGTTCTGCATTAAAACATTTCTTGCTGATATTTTTTCTGAAATAATGTTAAAACATCTGAGCATTGACAGCTTCCCAGGTATCAGTCTAGAAATAACAATATGAAAAGGTGACTGAAGCAACTGACACTAGAGGAAAAAAGAGGTAAAGTCTTTGACTTGAATAAGAAAGAAATACTTCAGCTCTTTATGAAGCACTCTGTCTCATCCATCATGTGTCAAACTTTATCCTTGGACAACTGAAAAATCAGGTAAGCAATTGTGGAATTGCGAACAGTTGAAGGAATAGTGAGACTCCTCTTTTTAGAGTTCTTCCTAATTCCCTTGAGGCAATCCCAGGTGTTTCCCTGTTGTTTCCTAATGCCTCAGCAGCCCCTGGTTTCTCCAGAGTGCTTAGAATTCCATCCCCTTCCCCTGCTAAATCTAGTTTTAATCTCTGTTTATGAGTTGTGCCATGTTATTTCTCCCAGCACTCACAGGAATATATACCACTGAAAGAAGACAAAAATCATTCTCAGATCCAGATCTCCCAATTACAAGGAATCCCTGATTTTGCTTGACCTTTCTAACACAGCATCACTTGTGGATCAGATATGAGATTCTGGAGAGAAATAAATGTGTAGAAAAAACTTGTTGTGAACAATTATGAAACCATTTGCCCAAAAGGAAACTTTCTTCCCTACTCCCAACCTTCAAGTTGCATTTGGCAGGAGTTAGTTCAGGCTGCGTGACCCAATCTTTTCCACAGTGACTCAGCGTTTCATTGCCTGCAGTTCTTTGCAAAGCAGCCATAAGGTGAAGTCTGTTTTCTTTTCTGTAGAAATAGGGACAGCAGATGGCTTGTGGAAGAAACTAAGCTACATTTCAGATCCTCCTGGGGTTTATTTAACTCAACCTTCCACATAAATAGTCAGATTGTGCTTACTCTCCAATGAAGAAAAGTCTATTTTCAAGTTCTTTTATTTTCAGAAGACATAAATGTCAGCAGAGGTTGAGATAATGTTCAAACAATTTTAGTAAATGAGTAAAAATGAAATTTAAATTTCAGAGGGAGGATAATAATATCATCACTTCTATTGTGAAAGCCTAAAATAAGGGCAGAAAACCTATTTCACAAACTTTCTGAGATTTTGCAACAACAATTCTTAATCTGCCGTGTGCAGATCTGAGCCGGTAATGAGCATTCAGACCTTTAGTTACAGGTTCTCTGATCAAATCTTTTAGTCTTTTTGTGACTGACACATTTTTAAATCAATTTGCGTTGACATTTCTAAGATTTATTTCCAAAAAAATCATCTATACAGACTTTTTATATCTTCCTAATGGTAAACTGAGCTTGTTAAAGTACCAGAAATTTTTCTTTTCAGTGTCTAATTGTAGCCTACAATTAAGGCACAAGAAATAGCCCATCATTTGCAATGCAAGCTGATACAAATTATGTATTTTCTCAACCAATAAACTAGGTTTATACATACTTTCATCTAATGCTCATGTTACAAATTTATCTGACACAGGCCTGTCAGGTTAAATTATCTTCCAAAAGTTCATTCAAAGACGCATATAAACAAACATCCCAAAGGAGATGAGGATTTTGGAAAAAGTTCTACCTCCCATCATTTAAGGATTGTGCACATCTTGTCATTGAAACATTGAAGTTTAACTAAAAGATCTTGTAAGTTGGGATTCAAGAGGGTTTTCTTGTTTCCTATTTCTACTACACCTTTTCATTTTTTAATGAACTTTTAAAAATGTTTCCAAACAGATATAGAGATATGAAGTCCATAACATGGAATGACAACCCAATCAAATAACATGTAATGACATCATTGAAAAAGAAGGTAAAAATAGGGAGTTCTGTGAATGATAGAGCCTGCTGCCTTGCAGAAAAAAACCCAACCTCCCATGTTATATAATCTGAGTTAAATGTCTATCTAGTCTGTCCTATGGCCATTGAAAAGAAGGGCATCCAGAGCTGCTCTCCTCCCTGCTGGTGTAGTAGGATGCACGTGGGCTTTACGGCCATGTTCTGGGGAGCATGTACTGACTTCCTCAAAGCCGATCTCAACAACACTCGTGTAACATCTGTCTGTACTGGAACAGCCTCCACATACCAAGTAACTCTCATCCTTGCTGGATGACCACTGGCACCATTCTCCCTGGGCGGGTTCCTGGGTCTTGAGTAACAAACTAACAAGATATCACTTGATTCCAGATTTTAGTTCATTATACAACCTTGGTACAGCAGAGTTGTTAATCAGGACACAAGTTTTATTAGGTTATTAGCTCACTACTAATTCTATTTACATGGCACTCCTTTCTATTGCTAAATTAGATATACCCTTAATGGATGGGATGACATCCCAGAAAGAAAATATTTCTTATAGTTGTTGAGAGAGACTTCAGACTTCATTTTGTTTCTGGGGAAAAAGGTGCTAGATAAATTGGTGCTGCTCCGTTTGGCCCCTGGGTATATAATGTCCTCCAATAAGTAATATGGGACCTAGATAAGAGCAAACACCTCTTCTGAAGAGAAAATACAGAAGTATTATGTTATAAATCAAAGACAAGAGTGTGAAAGAGAAAGGTGCTTTCAGTTTGAGAAGATTGAAAGGAGGGCAAAATACCAATGAAAACTCTATCTAGGAATGGATAGCAGAGCTTAATGAAAAAATACTGTGTTCAAACAGTCCTGTCTGGAAACCAGAGAGAAGTGTAAATACAAAGAGGGAGAAAAAGCCTTTAAAGTGATCATTGGAGACAATATCTGAGAAAAGCTTTCAAAGCTGGAAAAGAAGTATTTTAGAAAGTGAATTTATCAGTGTACGTGGTAACCAGAGATGTTTTTATCTTGAGATTTCTCCTTGAATTCTTTCCCAGATAAATCTCACCTTTCACAAGAAGTCATGGAAAGAAAATACTTCTACAGAGGAAGTGAGAGGAGCATGGCACAATGGCACTGGGGTGCAAGTCAGGGAGATTGTTCTAAGGAGTCTGCCTGGAACTGAGAAAAATGGGCTTTTCAGAGCATCCAGACTCCTGTTTCCACCTCCAGTGGTTATCTCTAGGTGAATCCCCAACATATTTCAACCCTCATCAGAATTCCTGTCCTAGAGCTCTTGGCTGTTTACAAACGTGCTCTTTTGCCCTCTCTTTTAATTACCAAAGGGAATGTTAGTATAACTTCCATAAATTGTTTGTGCAACTGTCAGCTCTTTGGCTTCTGGGAGCAGGTGGTTTCTTCAGAACTGTCAACAAGCTTTTAGGAGAATTTCTACACCTGTTATTTATCATTTCTGAAGCCACATGTATCTCATGCCCCGAGGTGAGTCTGTATACACTTATGCTTTAAGTTATGCTTAAAAATTAATATGCAGCTTGATACTTATAAGAATCTTGACCTTGGAACTTTCCTTGCCGCTGTGTGAGTTTTCCTTACGTAGGTATGATCGACTCTTTTCAGGAAAAATCATCCCAGTTACCTGAGGGATATTTCCCATGTGCCAGATTTATAAAAGAAAGAAAGTTAAAGAACATCTTATTTCAAGTGGGAAACAGTGAGTCACGGTGGTGACAAAGAGAAATATGATTCATGTCACATTTTCAGGTATTTCAGTTCCTCAAATACCATAGATAATGATTCACCGATTGTGATTCTTTACAGATTTCCATATGCCTCTAAAGATTTGTTCTAACAGCTGCTTTGTGATGGCTGACAGCTTTAGGAGTCTTACTCTACAAAATATCGAAGCCTTAAAACCATGCACTGAAGAGTTTTACAGAAAGTCAGGCCCCTTGCCTTTGCAAGCAACTCCACAAAAAAAATGACTGACATGTTGGCCTAGACGTCTGAAGTGTGCCTTACAGTTTGGACCAGAAAGTAAAGTGATCTGAGCAACAGAGGGAAAAACACTGACTGAGAAGTGGAAATTGAACACAGAAGCTGTATGTACATTAGGAAGGGCAGTCATCTTAGCTTTTACAAGCAGGGCAAACTTTTGGTGGATATGGGTACTATTTGCTTTTTTTATTGCCTCATGAGAATTATTTTAAACAACCCACTGATATTTTAGGAGGCAGGAGGGGTCTCCACAGCACCTGGTTTTCTGTTCTCATTTCCTCTTTGCTTCAGGCTTTTTATGGAATGATCCTTTTGCCCTATAAACTTGCAGAGAATCTAAATGTAAAATGAACCAGACAGAATGCAACATTCAGCCCCCCTTGACTACTCACTGCTGAGAACTTCCCTCTGTGCTCAGAGATTTAATAGCAGAGCTATTGCTCATGTAGCAACTACAACAATAGGAATCATGGCAATAGCAATCTCATTGCTGACTTCATTTTTGTGACTGTATGGATGAATCCCTATATTGCAGCCTTCACTATTTCAGCAATAATGAGGCTATTCCTTCTGAATGTATAGAATACCTTTTATGAAGCATTTCCCTTTCTTTTTTATCCTTGTGTGGAATTGTGCTCTCATTTGCAGTATTTAGCAATTCATAAGTGTAGAGTTTCTGTGTAAAATTACATTTCCATATATTTAAATCACAATTTTATCTTCTACTGACATTGTCTTTTTATATCTAGTCCTGTGGACTCTTTTAGTACAGATTATCAATATTCCTGCCACCTTCCCAACTCTGAATTTCATAATTTCAGCAGGCATTGTGGCTTCAGTTAGGATGCTCAACTTGGAAAGGGCCCCTTTTCCATATGCAGCAGTCCTACCTCCTCACTTTCCAGCTGTGCGCGTTCTGACTCCCTTCTCTGTTTTCACATAGTTCATTTATTCCTGTTCACATTCAGTTTTGCTTTGATCTTTATTCCTCTGACATTTTCAGCCTCTTTTGAAAGGTTTGCCTGCCTACCCACCCTGGTCTCACACACATGTGCGACCCTACAGTATAGAGGGACTGATTCCTCCTGCTCTTCACTGCAAAAACCTTTGCATGGCAAGACATTGCAGTGCAGGAGAGTGTGTAATCACATTCTTTTACAGCATTGTCCCACACCTTATTTTTCTCCAAGGACAGGAAGCAATTTGAAGAGTTGTTCAAGGACTGCACTTCTGCATTTCTAAGGAATGGTTTCCTCAAGAGCTGGGTGAGGGATGGGATGCCGCTCGTGGGTTGTGTGTGGATGGAGCCTACTCACTGCCAGAGGGGTGCTCTTGCCAGTTACTTGTTAAAGCTCTCTCAGTGCCTAATGAGCAGATATAAACTGAGGGGCTTAGAAAGTGATGATTTGCTGAATTCAAAGGATTTCCAACGAGCAGTAGTGTAAATCCTCAGTCAGCTAGGATGATCACCTGTATCACATGCCACATACTTCTCTACTGGATCCAATGGCTTTGTGTTTTCATAGCACATCTTCAAAGCAAATTGTGCTGCTTTGATTTAAGGATGAGGAGATGACGGATTTTCTAAGTAGTTTACTTCAGGAACTAATCTGTTGGAGTGTTACTGTGTTTAGTACTTTAGTTCCTATTAGGATTTATCTGATTCAATTTCTTAGATTTTCTTACACCTTTCTCACTAAATAAAAGGCTATGTACTCCCCTCTGTTTTCTCCTTGTGAAGACATTATACTCTGTAATCAAATCACTCCTCAATCTTCCTTTTTAATAAGCTAACCAGATTTAAGCATTAAGCTTTTAACAGCAAGATGTTTTCTCTAGAAAATAGAATAAGTACTGTGGTTATCATCTGAGCTCTCTTGTGGGTTCTAAACCCCACTATAAATGCAGCCACCAAAATTGCATGCTGTATTTCAGTATTAACATCACCTATGTTTCACACAGGGATAAAATGACTTTTACTTTATGGATTACAGAGTCCAAATAGTCCTTTTTCACTAATACATATCACTCAGAGGCATTAATTAGATTACTTCCCCTCCTGTGAATTTTAATTCCTTACAGACCCTTTGCTGTCCAGGGTGCAGTTCTGTATTCTGTTGGTATATCTCATTGATTAAGAGAGCTTTTGTTGTGTAGCTTCCCTGCCTGCATTACTGTTTACCAGTTTCTCAAATCTCCTAAAATTTAGTAGAAGCACTTTTTTCTCCTTACTTTGTAATTTCCATTCTTAAACATCATGGGAGAGTAATAGGGCCCCACACAAATCCTGGATTAAAGATTTCCTGGACTGATGACATTAATAACATGATTTCTTTTTCAGCTATTACTGAAAAGTGCTTATTGAGTAACTTGCTCAGGTTTGTAGCATACAGAACGTTCCACTGGTTTTGTTACTGAACCATAAGTGATCTGTGAATACTCAGTGTCCCGTATTCCCCATATTACTAATAACTCTGAGGCAAACAAGGGTGTGTTGAAGGCTCCACATAACATCGTTCTGCCTATCTACCCTCTCTGTCTTTCCTAAAAAAGTTACATTTTACTTTTATTTCAAGCATAGAGTTTTTCCCAAGGTTTTAGTACCGATGCTTAACAGTGTGGGTTTTTTTTTTCTGAGAAGGTAAATTTTCTGCTAATCTTACACATTTCATCTCTCCATATCCCTGCAAGTCATTCTGCACTCAGTTAGATGGGTGTTTTTTTGCTTAATTTATCACTAGTAATCCCTTCCTTCCATCTCTTCCCTGTCTAAGGGATTTCTCCTGAGTAATATGGCCCCTGGTTCCAACAGGACAAGTCATATCTCTGCTAGTAACAACTTGTCATTTATCTTCCATTGCCCGGGAGCTGAGAAGGAGCAGAGAGGCAACATCCACCTGGTCTGTCTTCCAAACCTTTTCCTGGCAAACAAAGAATATTTATGAAAATAAAATGACTTTTTATATAGAAAAAGATTCTCCTATCTCTTCAATCAAACCCAAGCTAATACTTTTTTCAGTTCATCGTAGGTGGATTTGTTTGGGCATCTCCTCATTATAAACTGCTTTCTTGAGATGTCAAAATAAATGAATTCATGGAATTGTTTAAGCTCTAGGAACCTCATTATGTGTGGAAAAAAATGTGCTATAAATTGACCTTTTTTAAGAACACTTGCTGTCTCAGAAAATTTCCTTGTGTAAATATTTAAACTGAGAATATACTGTATTATTACCTTCAGACATAAGCTGCCAGGTGGTGCATCTATTTATATTTTAGTTTGCTTTAATTTCATTTTTTTTATTCGTTTGTTGATTAAATTTCATATGAAAAATTCAAGAAAGTGCAGACAATAATAGTAAATATCAATTATGTAACCTCTCAGATGAGCCTGTTCAAGAGAACTGCTCAGAACCCATCTATTTTCTCCATGGCAAACAGTAATTTCTTTAAAATATTATGCTACACATGAATAAATTACATTAGTTCTCTAACAGAGCTGTAACTTCAAAGACAAAACCAAAGAGGTTATGGGAGAAAATGGACTCGCAGTACTAGATCAATTGTGAAAGGAATAAATGGAAATATATTTTAATTTTACATCACAAATTCATCTGCTACTGAAGTTCAACAACAAAACACCAAACTCATATAAATTATATCTCTGAATTTTAATTCAGTTCTGACTCTGAAATACTGCCCTATCAACAGCATTAATATCCAAGGGATGTTGAACAGTATTTTCCTGTATAATTTCAGAACAAAGATTTACAAAACTACCCAGACCATCACATACTAAGACAGGAAAACCTAAAATGAGCTTTTCCAGGTCTATTCTTGGGAGGGGCATATGCAGAGATTTAAGCTTATACAGCCTTTTAAATGAAATGAAGAAAATAATCTCTGAAAATAATGTGAACAATTCAAAATTCTGTACCATACACAGAAGATAGCCATACAACCCAGCAATCCTAGTTTCCAGACATTTTCCTCATTGTCATTAACCTTTTGGTAAGATTGCAGCAGTATGTCATTAATGAGAATCAACCTTAATACAATTGTTTCTCTTTCCAAACATGCTAGAGTGTATTTTAAAACACTATGATTCGAATACGGGATATATGCATAAGCTAATACATATAGGATATAAAAGGATGCCTAAGCTCTTGATGAATGGAAAAATAAGCAGAAAAGGCAAGTGCAGCAGTCTGGATCTGAAGTGACTTGTAGTTCAGAGCCTGCCCCATCGCTCTGTCTCGACAGCAGTCATATCCTCAGCACAGTGGCTCTTGTTTCTCCTTCGCACTGTCATCAGCCCCTGACCATCTACGGCTTTATGCCCAATGCACAAGGTGCCAAACGTACAAACCCAAACCCAGTATATTAGGCGGGTTTTTTTACCCCTAAACTTCTGTTAAAGTATCAAACTACCAAGAAACTTTTCATATGGAAGGACTGCCCTCACAGATTTTTGTGAACATCTCTGTTGCTATAAGAGTTGGACAGGTACAGACAACTCTCTGTCTAAGTCTTAATGTTATGATAAAAAGCAGCATCCAACAAGATGAGTAGGATGAAAAGATCAATAATTTCATAGTGGGTCCAGATTGAAATAATTTTGTTTGTTTGTTTGTTTGTTTTGTTGTGGGTTTTGTTTCAATAGCTGTTTAAACTATTTTCTTGCAAGCCTTAATCTGATGTTCACAGAGTCAAAAGTGGACCAGTTTAAGATTGCTTGCTAAGTTACTTTCCTGGAGGAAAATTCATACTTGCTGTACACATCACTGCTAGTTTAAGTGGAATTTTTCTTAAGAGTAAAACAAGGAAGAGGTTCATACTCTTTCGGTGCCTGGAATAAATGAAATGGACCTTACTGTATGGCACTCATGTGTCTTTCATACTCAGGAATGAATATGTGTTCCTTTATAAACAATACTTCTTAGAACTATTGTGTTCTTTAAATATTTAAAAGTTCCCTGAAATATATATATATGAATGACATGAGTTTTATTCAGTTTGTCAACCTTAAAATCTGCAGCTTTCATAATTGGTTCTAGTATTTCATTTTTTTTAATGTATAATATATTTGCAAATTTCTGGGCTGAATGACATTATTAAGTCTAGTGGGCCATGAAGCACAATTATCGTTCATAGAATTAGTGTTATGAGAATAATGCAAAATCATTCTCCAGATCACCATTTTCTTTAAATGTATTCAACTGATCTTTGAAATTGAGGGGTTTTTGCTGAAAAGGGAATTTTAGCCAAATGTGAGCTTGAGATATTTCTTTCTTTCCTTCTTTGAATGTTTTGTATTGTTAAATAGAATGTATTTTAGCTTTTATAAGCAATGCTTCTCTTTCTGTTGCCTTTGTTTGAAAGCTGGCATGATGAGGAGCTTCCTGTATTCTAAGAATACAGCATGTGTCCGAGGCTGAAATATGATCACATCCAGCCCAGGCTTTTTGGATACTTTTGTAGAAGTTTTTTCTTGATCATTACTCTGCTATTTTGTCATTGACTATTTGCACTTAATTTTTTTTAAGCTCTAAGGGGAATTTTATCTCATCCTGTTCTCTCTACATTTCTCTTCTAAATATTTATACTAAAAATGAGCTAAATAAACAGAATTGCTTCCCGATTGCTACAATATTTTAACTTTTTAATGAGTTCTCATCTTTCTTCCTGCTGAACTGAAGCACAGAAAGATGATGGTAGGGTTTTGAAGTTGCACTGAAATTGTTGTGGGAGATTTGTAGGCTTTTGAGACTGTCCTCTATAAGAAGAAAAAAAAAGTCATTCATAAATTGAGCTCATGTCATTTGACTAGATATCATTATGCATAAATTCCTCCTTTGAAAAAAATAATTTGATAATCTATCAAAGAACTGGATGTGAAAATTGCTCTTCAGCAACTTGACAGATAGGTTGAAGCTGTTGATTGACCTGTGCTGTAGGTAGCCCCGCAGTTTCTTAAAGAAGCTACTAATTGTCCATGAGATATTTGGGCTTAAAGGCCAGGCAGTATTTTAGAAATTATTTTTTTTGGTTTAAAGCTTTCTGTTTGCATTCTTGCCATGTTGAAAAGGATTTTATTCTATTTGCCTTTCTCTGGACATTTCAAGAACTGAGATACGAAAAGCTAAGCAGAAGTAAGATGCTCTATGTCTAAATTCTTGAAAAAGTTGCAACTCTGCACTGTACATAAGTGGAGTCCGTGCCTCCAGCCTGCACCTTATAGAGTGTTAGGAGATCCTGTATGATGTGGATTCAGTGCTTAACCAAAATTAGTCAGTAGGCAGGCAGTGTTTGCCATCTACATCACATGTGGGCTACCCCACTGCCAGTGTGCCCCATTGCTTGAGTAAGTTCAGTCTGCTGATGAAAAGACACCATGTGAAGCTCCAGCTTATGCTGGAAGTAAAGGAGAGAACACTATGAGAGGTTTTGGCCATAACATCATCCCTCTGCGTGCAGATATAAATCTCTGCATCAATCACTCAGCATACAGGCTCAGGAGCTTTCACAGACTATAATTTGCCACAAGGAAGAGGCATTTGGGGGTAAGTGTCTGCCACTTTTGTTTGTCCGAAAACTGTCCTGTTACAAATGTGATAGACACTTCCCAGTCAGACTGAAATGTTGCACCATAACAGCTGAGCATCTCCAAAAGTCCCCAGCTCACATCAATTGCTGCAGAAAATCCCACATCCCTCTTGTCATGTAAGGGGAACTTTTCCTTAACAATATTTTTATATGTAACAGGAAACTAATTTCTGTATTGCACACATAATTTATTCTGGAGACTGGATGTGAACATGAGTCGCATGTGTCAGAGGTTAGTTAAAACACTTCCAGAAAGTATTAAACATGAGATAAAGAAGGCAGTAAAACAACTTACACAGAATAAAAGAAAACCTGTATTTCTGCAAATAATATAACCCTAAATGATATTTTGTTCTTGGGATATAAGTCATGGGCTGCAGCGATCACACAAATTTTTGAGCAGCTCCCACAGCAGTTTCACAGTCCCAGAACATGTTCTTATATGAAATATAGCTGCTCCATCTGCTACTCCCCTGGCATGAGGTGCTCTCGCTGCTTTCATGCCAGTGTGGTGGGAGAAACACTCCTACTCACTCTAGCTATAAAATACACAGACCATAATTGTTTTTCTGTCACTGCTGCTCCTTTTCTTTGTTGCTTTACCCAGTGTCATTGTAATTCCCCTTTCTTTTTCTTTTGTCTCATTTCCTAACTTGAGCCTCCATCACTTTGGACAGAAACACTCTTTGCTGAAATCCACCTATGCCTTGCTTGCCTCTGTCAGTCCCTGCTCTCAATAAGGAATAGGTCATTCCTGCAGCTTCGTATGCTGATGGGCAGCAATACACCAAAAGCTCTCTAGAGCCTATAGACTCCTTCAGCTGCACTTTTTGCCAAGCACTGCGGTTCTAGATGTCTTACAGCGAGAGTTGTGACACCAAAGATGTCTCACCTTCGCAAAACATGATATTCAGGCTTGTCTTTCTTGTACACTGCACAGTCTAATTGATGTATTCAGAGTCTGGAAATTCAAGCCATAACTGTTGCAGAACTCTTCCTGTTGAGAAGTATCAAGTATTACATGCTAATGTACCTTTTAGTTGCATAACTAGTTTGGATGAATCTTTCCTTATTCTGTTATTCAACCAAAGCCACTCTGATTTCACTGGCTCATTTTTTGCTATTCAGTTCTGAATCTATCTCTGATTAGACCTCTGTAAACCAAGGGACACAGATTATCACACAGCACTCATTTTTCCCCTTCTTAACAAAGCGGGGCTCTGCAACATAATGTGTTTGATTGATAGGCAGGCTGGTTGGTAAGTAGGTAGGTAAATACACAAGTAGGCCTACAGATGTAGAGGTAGATGGATTTAAAAGATTTTTCAAATTAAAAAGCGTCTTATTTTAATAGCAAAAGAAGTTTTTAGGAGCAAGCCCCATATTTTAATTTTAAGCAACAATTGAACTACTTGCAGCCAGTCATATCCCAAGTCTGTTGAGACTGTTATCTTGTAATTTTTCCCTGTGTTACTTCAGAGACCTGGAGTTATGTTACTGTCTCTTGATAGAATTGTAGTTGTTGAAAAAAATAGATTTTTTGTTACAATGTGTCTTATGAAATGTGCACAAAAGAGAGCCATAAGTACAAAAAACAAACACACTAGCCTAATTTGAGCAGTCTCTACATCTGAAAGTGTGGGTGTGCCTAGCACCCAAAGCAAAAAATGATGGCAATGTAGTTTTACCATGCATACTGTCTATCCAGAGTTAGGCCAGAGCATGCAGCTTCACCTCCTGCTGCATGCCTGGGAATGCAATGCTCCACTGAGAATGAGGACTGTCAGGTTCGGACAACAGATGTAAGTCAGGATACAAAACCTGCCTTTCCCTCACCTGATAGTGGTAAATATCTCGATGACTGGTTCAGGTCTTCCCTGGGGAAGAAGGAAGAAGGCTGTGTTCTTTATCTCTGCTATTTCTTGGTGATACAGATTTAGACAGAAACCATAATCAGGCTATGACTTTGTTCTCTTCTCCATAAAGCACAGGCTTTAACCCTGTGCAGCTTCCCCTCCTTTGTTCACTGCCTTGCTAACATTCACACCTAGGTTTCCAAACATCACTCAGAACCAAGCACATCCTATTCTTCTGCAGCTTCTGAAAGGAAACCAGGCAAAAGGGCAGAAGGGTGCCACAGGAGATTGTGGCCAGACCCTAGTTTCCATGAATGGGGACCAGGACCCAAGAGATGTCAGCCTAAGACAAATACCTTCATCTGCAATTTGTGAAATAAGCAACACAAGGGGAAAATTAAAACCGTTCCATTTCTAGCAGTAATTCCTGAAATAAGACCCCCCAAGTGTTAAAGAATGGCTATAAAATGGTCTTTCCTGGACACCTGAGAATTCAGCTAAGGGGAAGCTTTCATCAGTTTTTAAATATGGAGAAGTCTAGACTTCTCACAACTTTTTAGATACTGAAAGCAATGAGTAAGTTTTCCCAAACATTTAATAACCTGGAATTAAGCCATTCCTGTGTACATAGATGAGATCATCCTACCATTATTTATGTATATATTTATTTCTGAAGAGGTAGCTCATTTATGAGTTCATTATTTTCAAGGCATCATGCACTGTTATGCTTATTGCACTTAACTACAGGGATGACAAGGCTAGCAGTTAAATGGAAGTTTGGTTATCAAAGAGAAAGAAGGGTTGATTTAGGTGAAAGACGAGAGGCAATGGAAATGGAGAAAGAAGACAGACAAAGCAAAACAAAACAAAACCTTCGACAAAATCTAAGATCATTTCCATGTCATGCAACTTGTTTTAAAAAGCCCAAGATAAAACATACCACCCCTCAAGGTGAACTGATGAATTTTTTATTTTGTTCTATTTCTTCCCAAGAGGAAATATAGTATTAAACAATGATATTTAGATCAAAGGCTTATGCACAAAGTGGTATTTCAACTCCATCATCAGCCAGCTGGATGAGGCATCAAAATGCAATATATTTTAAATATGGAATTTGAGTCTCTGAGAATGTTCTTTCCTGAGTGGAGGAACATTTTTTTTAAGACACACATTACACAGTATATAGGAGGAAGAAGAAAAGTAAAACCTACGTCAACAAACTAACACTGAAAAGACCAACTCAAAATAGCTTATTGATTAGGAGCCATTCCAATCAAAATGGCAAAACAGAAAAAAAACCTGATAAATAAATAGAATTGAATCACATAACCCCTATTTCCCCCAAAGCAGAAAGGTCTTTGTTTTTATACAGTTTCTCATCCTGCTTGGATGTGAGATGTTCTTAAGCCTGCTTTGACAATTTTTCCTATGTATGGGGGAAACACATATAAAGGAAATAAATAGGTAATATGAAATTGCTGGTACTACCCTTTAGTTCTTACTATTCATGGAATGCCAGAATTTACAAATATGGCTATATCTTCTGATATATTGCATCTTTTTCTCAAAAAATGCAGTCTTCAGAAATAACAAGTTTGATGAAACTGCCTTGTCAGGGATGCTTGGTTGTCAAAGAAAGGTAGCTGCATCATAGGCAGGGAAATTGAGCTGTTAGTTTAGCAATGTCACTGAAGAAGCAGCTTGAAATAGGAACCACAACAAGCATGTTTTGTTTCCTGATTTCAGAATTTCATGCTATTTATAAACAGCAGATAGAATTTATCAAATGTGTGCTTATGTTGGGTTATCTTAAAAGAAGGAAAAAGAATGCAGCATTATTACTCTGCTATGTAATCATTTGTCATCATCTGCATTTCTTGGTTATATAGAAGTTGTCCCCTGGCTTGGGCAACTTACCCTGGAGCTTTTTGTTGCTTTTTAGCTGAAGGAATTACTTAATTTCACCACTTTAAGACTCGTATGTATGCAGATATTTCCAAACAAACTGGGATTCACATTTGCTGTCCCACTAGCTGAAGGTCCCTGGAAGCAGTATTTTGCTAAAGCTTCAGACAAAACCTTCTCTGAATTCTGCACTCCTGACCTCCCAGGAGGTTAGACTTGGGAGTTTATTGTCTTTCTCTATTGAGTTTAAAATTACAATCAGTTCTGTCAAGGTGTGAGGATCGAGTCTATTCTGGATATTTTTCCCTTAGTGCAACTGAAGTCAGCTGCTAATCATTTAAATCACTTTTATGTTAATAGCTTCTGATGCTTTAATTTATTTATATTAATATCAAAGAGAATTTCTTTAGCTAACATATTGTATCTGCCCAGTGAAAACAATTATTTGTAAACCAGAACATAGGTAATGTTTCATTACCTATGAGTTGTCCTGCACAGCTGCACTCTGAATGAAATATCTACCAACTTTTCAAGTATTTACAGCTTAGGCTGTGATTTTATGATGGCCCTAAGTCAACAGAAGTGGAGCCTGTCTCACCTAACCTTGGCCATACTTTCCCAATTCTCTTTTTTTGCCACCTCTACTACTCATCCTGATGTTCGGTGAACTGGGTCTGTAAACTGATCTGCCTGAAAAACAGTCCAAAAAGAATAAAAGTGATAGGTTTCTGACCAGACTAGTTTTCTGATTCTTTCATGTCATAGAGGCACTGGCACACAACTGATGATAGGAAGGTGTAGCCTGAGATAATCAGGAGACATGGATATGTCTGACAGTGCCAGTCTGCCCTTTAGGTGGTTTCAGTAGGAGCTGGGACCTAGTATTTGTCTCATCTCTATTTGGTGCACTGCTCTTATCTTGCTGGCACTCTCTGACTACCTTTCTTAAATAAATGTATTTGTCATTTCCCTGGACTTCCACTACTTCAGATCTTATTGTTTCTGTGTCCTTCAAGAGGAGGCCAAGGAGACACATCTGAATTGTGAGTCTGGAATGAGTACTGCAGATTTTTACTGACCTTTTCATAATGGATTACAAGCAAGCTGGTAAAAGCTCTAGTCCAAAGAAAAGTCTGCTACCTTTATAGGTACCTGACATAAAGCCTGTACATATATTTCACTTGACATTTGCAGTTTAGGAATTAGAGTTCTCTTACATCATTTTTCTGTTTCACTAGAGACAAATCCGGAGGCTGAGGAGCAATTTCAGCAAAAAACCAGGGGCAAATCCAGCATTTCAAGGAGTCCCTTTGTTGCTGACTTCTAACAGAAACAAAATGTACTTGCTCTCAATCTCTGTGTATGTGTTTGGCTTTCCAGGGACTTGACGATATTTGAACTCATTGTCCAACATCAGCCAAGTATGGAAGAGTCTGAAATTCTCAAAAAGAGCATCAAAATCCTTGTGAGAGTCACAGAAGGAGCAGAGTGACTCTGTAATAAAGAAAAGTGGATGTTAGTTGGAGAAAGTTTTCTCCTATGGAGCACCCATGTTGCTGAACACCAGAGGAACTTTAGAGGACAAAACCCTATAAAGAGCACAAGACCCAAAAATCTTTAATCTGCATCTGTATTCTTTTAGAAATCAACAACAGTCTGCTAAGAAAGAAAATACATTAGTATATATAAAATAGGAAGCCATTAAATCTAGAGCCAACTGAACTGTATACTATAAATTAAAAGAGAGCTTAAAATGCAATTTTGTTTCTTGCTTTTCCTTTACATAAGTACATTATCCACATTCTTCCTTTCAAAAAGTTCTCAGTGACAGTGTAGACCTAATGTTATTGCAGAAGTTTATTCATTCCTCTTGCATCAGTATTCATCAATGATGTAGAGCCAGTCTGATCTTGGCAGTGACTCAAGGGCAAGCAGTCATTTTTCTAATCAATGCACCCTCAAAAAAGTCATTTACCATCCAAGTCTAGACATACAGCAGAAACCTGCTTTGCTTTGCTCTACTTAACATCCAATCTATTCTCTAGAAAGCTGGAAGTAACTTGAATTTCCGTTGCCTCATGCAGATTTGGAAGGGTGCCACATGGATTGTTAAGCTTATCAAACACTGTCTCTGGAGCTCCAGTCTTCAAAATCTTTGCATGGCAGAATAGATAAGCTTGCACACAACCAAATCATGTCATTCCTCTTTCAGAGTCATTCTGAGTACTAAGAACACTTTATTTTAACTTTCCTGAGCACCTTTCACCTATTGTTCTAAACATTATCCACCACACATTCAAGTCAGGTTGTTCTTTTATCACAGAGCTATTTGAATGTGTCCCAGGCCTTGTATCTGTCTGTGTTTATATGATCAGACTATTGTCAGTGGGCCCTGTGAAGACTGACATGAACTTGTTTTATGGGAATGACATCTCAGTTCAAAAATCACTTCAATAAAGCTTGAAAAGCTCACTCAATTTAATGGTTAAACTCACAACCTAAATGAGTTTTTGTCACAGGTATCAGAAGTAAAGGGTACGATGTGTAAAGACTTATTTTTTCTTCTTCTTGCTACTAACACTCTTTCACCGATTCCTGGCAATGGGGTCACTTATCACCCTCAAAAGATATTTTCAGAGTATAGGATACTGCCACTTTGAAAGCACTAGCTGGGTGAGTCATCACTTCCTATTGATAGCACCAGACTTGTGCAATTCTGCTGTCTCCTACTGCTGATAAAATTGCTCTGCGATGCAGCCATAATGCATGCTATAGCACAGTTAATTTTGGACCTCAGGGACTTAAATCTTATCAGTCAGGGAGTGTAAGAGCTCTAAAGGGCCACTGGGCCACTGTATAATTTAAAACCTCAGATTTATATGGCAAAGAGGCCTATCCTTAAAACCATTATTACATCATTATTTCAGATTAGTTCCAAGGATAGATATGCAAACAGACACACTCAGCCTGAATAAACTGAGCTGTTATAAAACAGTACACAATGGAAAAGAACTCTAATAACCTCAGGGGTTCCAGAAGACTCGATCGATTCAAGTTGCCCAACAGATTTATGGAAGATAAACTAAGAGACTGCTCTTAGGAAGACCTGTTTCTCCTTTCTCCATCAACACTGCATTCAAAATGCACTCAGAGCGTGTCTTAATTTTTCCCTGCCCCATTCTTTCTCTTACTCTAGTAGAAATAGTAGTCTATTGACAAATGCCTGCATTATCCATAGAACCATTGAATCATCAAGGTTGGAAGATACCTTTAAGATTATCGAGTCTGACCATCAACCCTGCACTACTACTGTAACCCCTAAACCACATCACCTAGTGCCAACTCCAGATGCCTCTTAAATACCTCCAGGGATGGTGATTCCACCATCTCCCTGGGCAGCCTGTTCCAGTGCCTGACCACCCTAACAGTAGAAAAAAAATTTCTGAGAATCTCCTCTCTCTCATCTTAAGGCTGAAAATAAGCCTAATGCTTATTTTCAATAAGCATTCTTTTAATCTTATATCCAAGGAATTTTCTTAATAATTGTGTCTTGTTTCTGTTTTCTGACACTTGTTTATACATCTGTTTAGTGTGAGAGAACAAAGAAAGTGCTTGTGCTCAGCGTGCAGAGACCACCACAGACTACGCATTTTAAGGCATAATGGTGTTTCTCCAGCACTCCTTTGCGCATCAATCACTTTTGTACCTGCAAAAGATGAATGGATTGCCTTGTTGTTGTGTGCAGGACAGCCACTCAATGGTAAAATGAGCTGCAGTTCCTTGTGAGGCTTTCTCTATCTGGCTATATAAAGCTTTGGAGTTGCAGGCAGCAGTTTCACTGTAGGCATCTAACTGGCTGACTTCCTTGAGTCCAAACACTCTGTGAAATGACACACAATTTTTGCAAACAGACCACTTTAAGATTGAAGCTGAAGTCTGGACTGCAAATATATTTGTCACCAAGTATTCTGGTCACGTCTCACAAGTAGGAATTATCTGCTGTGACACAAAGTGGCTGGTAATGATCGAAATTACATGGTGACTCATTCTAAGGGACCACATAATCAACCTTTTATCTGACCATTTGAACTGTTCTGTAATAGCATATCTGATTTCTTTCATTGTTAATAGTACCTATTCCTCATTTTCCTTTTTTTTTTTTTCCCTGGGACACAGTGGATGTGACAGCATTCTTCAAATGATTTTTTCTTTCTTTAAATTCCTCCTTCAGGCTGAAGTTCCTAAAATGGTCACATCAATGCATTCATCATACCTCCAAGAAGGTGATCCAGTTAATGACTTGTTGCTTGCCTTGGTGGGAAGGCGCGGCATCAAGGGTGCCCTTGAGAGGGTTTGAACTGGTTTCTTCCTGAAAAGAAATAAACTGTCTGTGCTGGGTGTTAGCACCTCTTGATTGCTGGCCTGTAGGTAATTCTGAGCAGATGTTAGGCAGTCTGGTCCTGCTTTTCCTTGGTCAGGTCTGCCAAGTTTCCTGCTTGAATCAGGTATATTGCACGTTAAGGAACACTTTCCCGTCATTCTCCCTTTCAGCATCATGCTTCTCCTCAGCCTGGTCTTTTCTAGTGCTGAGCAGTTCAGAGAAGTCCATGTTTTCCTTGGCAGTGAAAATATGTGCAGAGCCCAGCTATAGAACAGGAGAGAAAGCCCTTCACAACTAGACAATCAAAATGTAACTTGGAAAGGTAGGGTCTCATTCTGGGAAGCCAAAAAAAAAAGGAAAAAATGGTAAGGCAAGAGAGAAAAAGGAACAGGAAACAGAGACAGAGGAAAAAGGTAAAGGAGGTGGAAATGTGAATTAGGAAAAATACAGCGTGAAGGAAACAGACTAAGTGACAGAGATTCTGTGACCACCTGAGAAAGAGGCATCTGTATCACTGATGACTGTCTCACCACCAAGCCGTGCTCTTTTCTCCCTTGCTGTCAGTCACTCAGAAAGCCCTACGTGCCCCCTTTGTCCCCCTCTGCACCATTATGGACAGACACGTAGATGGAGTGGATGGACAAGTACTTTGGGCCCTTCAGCTCACACTGTGTGTAGGCATTGAACTGAGCAAGGGTTCACAGGTGGGAGAAAGGAGCTCGTTAATGACAGCAAGGTCCTCTGCACCATTTTTTTTCAGGGAACTGTCTTGAGATGTCATCCTAAGGTTTTGGTCCCCTTACTCTTGTGCCACCTACAATAGATCTTCCTGCAAAACAATGCCCTATCCTTTATTGCCAGGACAACTGATCTCCATTGTCTTTTTAAAAGTATTTTGCTCACAGGAAGAAAATGGTGTAACTGCTTTCCCAAACATCTCTATTTTCCTCAAAACTTAATTCCTCCAATCTCCTTTTCACACTTGTTTTTCTCCTCCTTATTCTCTGAATTGTTATGTACTTGCTGAGAGATGGTGCACAACCTGCAGTGGATCCTGCAGATCATCTCAGGTTCCTGAAGCAGGCAGCAGAGTAGAACAGTTGTTTTGGGGGTCCTGCAAGTGACGCTTCTGCTAGTACCTCTCACACTGAGGTGTTTAGGTTTTTCTTTTCCTGCATATGCCCTGATAACGAATCTCAGGTAATATGTACTTGGTTAGGGGACTGAGATCTTCATCCTGGTACCAACATAATGTAATTCCAGCATCTTCTATTCAGAGATCTCTTAGTGGATACAAGCCTAACTATATGGATATATAGTATAGTGCCACAGAAGACTGTGAGAAATACCCATGCTGCAGGATCTAACCTGCTTACTACCTGAAGCCAGTGGTTCATGCTCTTTAGCCCTTTCAGAAAAATGTTTCCAATGCAGAAGTATTTCCAAAGCAATGGCTTAAATTCATTTTCTTGATCTGTCATGGAAGAGACTACCTGTGCTTACTGAATTAATTGAATAGTGGCTGAAGGAGCTGCTACACTCAGCTGAGATGTGCTTCTAGACACCCCTGAGAGATCTCTTCAACAAAGCTCTGTACCATTTCTCCATGTTCATGTGGCGTGGAGACTTCTATTTCTTCACAGTACTACTGTCTTGGCCTACACTTTCAATCTCTTTCTTGCATATATGCTAGATGATTAAATGGTAGCAAGGTATTAACAAGATCTTGGGCTGGTTGGAATTCCTCTCCATTCTGGGATATGTTCTGAGATCCCGTAGGTCCCAGAGCTTTTTTTATTTTTTGTTTCCCTGCTAGGTTGTTCCCAGATTTTTACTTCACATTTGTGCATCTTCAAGCAGCATAGATTTTTGCACCTATTTTCCTACAATTTAATCTGAAATATTCCAGACCACCCATCCCTGGATTTATCAAGAATGAGCTGAATTTGGATCCTGACAATGCTCCCGAGTCTGCTTTTTCTCAGGTAGTTCAGATACATATTCTCTGTTGGAGCAGTAAGTTCTTAAAGAGAAAATGTGAAGTGTTAAGCAGCAGAATCATCCTGCAGCTCTCAGTGTGATGTGCCCTGCAGTTTGAAAACTGTTGGTAACTTCATTTTCATGTTTGAGTCTTGTTACTCTATAGGTGTCTGTAAAAGCATTGGGTCTTGGTGACATTTCCCTAGAATTCCTGTCCTTTTCCTTCTTTTCAGACTATGTCCTCCCATACCTCCCCCGGTCTGTGTGGGATCTCAGAGCTTTGTCAGCTGCTTTGTTCCTTAAGTACACTGACATGGATTTCGTCAGGCACTGCTGACTCAAATACATCTGTACGGTCTAAACACTCTTTAATTTACTCTTTACTCTGCTCTGGTCTGTGCTGCCCCTCTAAACACTTTGATTTACTCTTTACCCTACTCTGGTCTCTGTTGCCCCATTTCCCTATTTACTTTGTTTCAGTGTCTGGTGAAGACTAATCTCCTTCCTGCAGCCTGAAAAAAAGCAGGCACTCAGTACTTCAGCTTTCACTTTACTACTTGACTTCTGAGCTTTTTTGTGAAGTAATAGATTTTCTTTGAGGTCTTCTCTGCCTTCTTTCTCTGTTTTTTGCATTTCCTGAACCTTTGTTGCCTTGTTGCTTCTAGGATATTGCATTCTAAAAAGAAGAAAAGCAAAACAAAACAAAAACGCTTGAGTTTTTCTGTTTGTTTGAGATATTTTTTAAAATTTTTGTAATACTATTTTCTTTACAAGCATCTTTTATTGTATACTTGTAGTGGGTTGGCATTTACCATGGGGTTTTTTCTTTTTCCTCAAGGGAAGAATTACCCTCATAATTTAGTATAACAGTTTAAACTTTTTGCTTTATATTTATCATTTGTTTGTTTTGCTCCTTTTAAACACACAAACAAGGATGGCCAACAAGTGGCATTTCAGACACCGTGACTACATTGTTGGACTCCCAGCTCCTTATTCTGCTGTTTTTGTGTTTCTCTCTCATAATAATAAACTCGTGTTGAGGGCTCTTCTACCAACATTTCACCATCAGATTTGCAGCCTCCTCCTCTAGTCCTAATTAAATTTAAAATTTGCCTGCACTTCCAGCAACTTCCAAGCTCTCTTTAAAACAAACTAGGGTGAGCACATTGCCGATAGGCTCAGTGTTGCTTTTTGAACAGATGGGTAGCTAGGAACTTAAATCTCTAATTGCCCATTTCTGTGGCACTGATTCTTCCAGCCACTGAAACTGCCTGGTCCCCTGATCAACATACACTGTGAAACGGACTTTCTTCTTTTCCTCTTTACCTCTCACAACATTACTTTTATTTAACTTCTGGAACCAGTACATACGTTCTTGATAATTTTTTAAGTGACCTGAATTACAGATAACAAGGTGATAAGCATATAGTAGATTATTGTCTAAATTTTTAAAATATTTTTTTTTTGTTACTGACTCCTAGCACAGGCCATAGGATGTTTCAGCGAAAAAAAAGCCACAAAAAAACCCCAAAGCAAACCTATCATAAAGAAAACTGTTAATTTTGCCCCCTTTTTTAATATAAAGCAGTATTGGCAGAAGCTTTGTTTTTGTAACTCATGAGATTTTTACCAGCGGATGTACCCAATTTTTGATTATAATGTACCCAATTTTTAATTATAACAAACATTCTGCAAATCAAAGCAAACAACTGCTGGGAGTTCTCAGGCCTGTTATTATCTTAGCTTTAGCAAATACAAACTCCAGGCTGCACATTTGGTCAACTATAAAATGACTACAGATGTGGACCATATTTCATCAGAGCTCTGTTTATTAGGTTGTCATATTTCTACAGGATAACGCCCCAAGAGGGGGTTTCAGAGTTTTTCCCTTTTAAAGTGGAGGATTGTGGATTCCTTCACCAGGGGAAGCAAAGGTTCTTACAGTAGGAAGGCAGCACCCAGCATCTGCAGCAGTGACCCCACTCAGGTAGGACCAGCCACCTGCTGTTTGCACTTCCCATCTTCACCTCCCCGGGCTTGTCAGCCCATCACCTGCTCAGGGCATCCCAGCTGGGGCTCACGCTCTCCAGAGCAGGCAGTCCCAGCATATTTGGGGCACTCTCATGCTGGTTGCAGTCACCATAAGACATTTTTTTTCCTGAGGCCTCCACTCTGTGTCCTCTTGTCACTTTAGTAATTCTGTGCCAGGAAGCTGAAGCAATATTAAACAGACTTACTGAAACCATTTTTTTTTTTAATTCCCATTTATTTCTACTTTGAAATTAGAACAGTCATAGCTGCTTCCTTTAAAGAGCTCAAAATTCATTTTGTTTCTTGCATCATGCTATCCAGCTTAACTAATGATACCAATCCATTTCAATTCTCTCCCCCTTGCTTAAATTACTTTGTATCTCTGGTAATATGAATATCCATCTGCTAATCAATACACCAGAGATATTCCTATTGATTTTTTTCTGTCTTTTTCAAAGAACCTGTTCTAGTAAATTATCAACTGCTGCTATCTAAAGAGTTTCACTGGGTGCATTTATCTGCAGTAGAGCAATTTCTTACTGGTTAACAAGAGGAGGGAAAAAAGCGGTTGTATTTATGGGATCTGAAAGGTAGGCAGGGTTGGGACCTATTCCTGGGGGATTTGCCCCATCCCACTGGAACTCGTGGCACAGCACACACAGTCACTGGAGACTGCTTTGCAACGCCCTTCCACGCAGCTTCCACTGCTGTGTGGATAATGACTTTGCTAGTTTTGCCATCATTCTTAGCAGGCCATAATGGACCACATGTGATAGACTTAAAAGACTTCAGTAGAGGGAAAATTAGCTCTTAATTGGCGAAATTGCTTTTGGACTGTGAAAGCAATTTGTGCAGAAGCACTAGCACCTTGCAAGTGGGGGAGATTAGACTTGAACGACTTGCTCCTGGGTCACCTCTCGTCTCAGGCACTAATTTAAAAGCCTTCATGCACTGCAGTGCTGCACAGCACATCTGACTGCAGAGAAAAGCCTGAGTGTTGCTGACAGCCTGGTATCGGAAGAGTGCATCAGGAAAACAAAGAAGAGGAACTATTTAGGGATAACTAAACTCTGTTCTTGTGTCTCCGTTGTGTCTCATCCTGTCTATTTATAAGGTAAAAACACTTTATATAAAATCTTACATAAAAAGTGAAAGCACTGCAGTGGCAGAACTAGTCTGAGACTGGATTTCCTCTGTGTTTTCATAGTGGCTCTGTTTCAATGGGACTACAATTTGCCATGCCAGGTTCCTGTTTCAGTCAAAGTGAGAGATAGAAGAAATGCTGGCTCGCCGGCTCAGTGGCTTGCCTTTTGCAGATGCAAGAGCAGAGAGGCATTTCCTAGTGCTGCATTGTACTGCTGCCATCCTGTATTCCAAACAGCCAAACAAACTGCTACAGTTCTCTCAGTAAGATTATTTGGGGTGGGATGGAAGTAAATTTGTTCTTATTTCCCTTCCTGTGGCTGAAATCTTTTCATTCAGCTGTTTCAGCTTTTCAAGCTCTCTTTGGCAGCTGTAAAGTCTTGGAATTTTCCAGGTTTAGGGATTCCTTCATCCAGTTCATAAGACTATAAGAAACACATTTAATAATTCAAGGGCTGGTAGAAGTTAGAGTGTATTCAGGTGCTGCATTCTGCTGAAAAAAGCAAACAGCTGTTACATGTAACCTGCTAAATAAAGCCAAAATGTACATCTGAATTTTGGGAATTCTGTTTCATTGTTATTTATTTTGTTATTAACCAGATTAAGCTCATAAACAGTGTAGATACATTAACGAGCATTAAGCTTGCAAATAATCCTTTTCCTATGTTTTAAATTCATTTGTTTGTTTTCATAGACATACCTATGCTCCTTCTTGAAGCAGCCTTTTCCATTGTTCAGCATTTTTATTTCCATACAGAAAAGAGATTATGTGCAAAAGACCATAATTAAGGAATACAATCTACCATCACTATTAAGATTTTTTCATCGTTGAAATTATTCTCCAATCTCGTGAAACTTTAGGCTTGCTTAATGCCACAGTCAGGTGGCAAAGCCTGTCTGTCCTGAGCAACACAGGCAGGTAAGACTGGTGGGTCCATCTCTAACGAAGCACAAGGGAACTTGGCCACTTGTACATCAGAGGATGGCAGAGCTGAGGTCCGTACAGCGAAGGCTTTTACCTGGCCTAGGAAAGTTCTCTGTGTGACTTTACCTGACAGGAAATTGCTCCCTCTAAAAGTTATCACAAAGCTCCATAAAGCCTGCAGTCTTTTTAAACTTTTCAAAACTGCCTTTTTTTTCTTGAAAAACGAAAAGTCTGGGAGGTTTCATGAGCCTACAAGGGCTTGCCAGCCAGAAAACTCTGGGCCAGGTTTCCTACTTTCTCACTGATCCTAAAGCAAATACTTTAGAGTGTATGAGGATCCCTACTGACAATACTGATTTTGTTGATTGCCAATTAAGTTCAGTAGTAAAATTATTAGGATCACAGAAGTCTTAATACTATATTGATTGCAATGTGCTGATGCTGGCTAAAATGAAAGTTTCACTAGTAGTGTATCATCATCACACTCATAAGGGAAGGGATGTTAGTGCTGGGTGTAACGCCAATAGCAAGGTTTACTTATAGATCAGTGGAGCTGAAAATATCATAATTTGCGTAATGAGGGCAGAAAAGATGGCAATTGCTCTTTATATTTCCATTAAAATTGCATAGATGCCATTAATAACATTTTAGAGGCTATTTTGCCCTTTAATACTCCCATGATGCAAGTTAGATTTATGCTCCTAAATGAAAGCAAGAATGGGAAGCCAAAGACGAA
This sequence comes from Picathartes gymnocephalus, assembly GCA_013390045.1. Lineage (NCBI taxonomy): Eukaryota > Metazoa > Chordata > Aves > Passeriformes > Picathartidae > Picathartes > Picathartes gymnocephalus. The sequence goes on from WEKY01002712.1 coordinate 47,738, forward strand.
CTTTCGTAGTGGTTTGTGCAACATGTATGAAAATCAGATCAGAAGCATGGAAAATTGGTGTCTTCTGGAACATAAATATTTGCTTAACTTGGTCTTGTCTGCATGTCACAGGGAGCTATTTTTTTAGAGATAATTAATAGTACATTTCATCTTATATTTTTCTGCCTAGTTATTGTTATGTAGGTACTGTGTGAGAGGACTATACAGAGAAGACAGACATTTCTACCTATTCAAATGCATGTATTTTTTTGTAAGATCCACTGCCTAGTCAACATTTTTGGATTGAAGATGTATTTAACCTTCATAAATAATAACCTCAATAAATAATCATAATTCAAGAAATAGAGGGTAACATCCCCATTAAACCCTTCCTGATCCACTGAAAAGACATCTAGTTCTGGCAAAACAGTAAAGACAGCTAATGTTCCTATATAGTGGTAGTGGGTATTTTATGTTCCACTTCAAATATATTCAGCTAAGAAGAACAGCAGTGGTTTTGTAGCAGGTAAACTTAGGGGAAGGTATCATAATACTAAATAATACTAAAAATTAAGTGTTGATCACATGTAAATGCTGATTACAATAAGTTTATGGCCCATTCTAGCAAAAAAATATTGACTGGATAATGTAAAAACTTAACATTAATTTTACTGATCTTCCTTATGTGACTTGGGGTTCATTTTAGGCAGGTGTGTCTGGATGGACACTTTTTGCAAAAGTTAAAAGTTCCTGAAAGTTTTTTCAAGTGGAAAAAACAAAGTTGAAGAGCAAGATGTTCCCATTTAAACTGAAATACCTTTAAAAAAACCCAAAAAACTGAAAAAACCCACCAAAACCAACAAAAACACAAACACACACACACAAAACCCCCCCAAAAAAAAACAACACCCAAAAACAAAACAAAAGAAAAACAAAAACAAAAAAAACCCCAAAAACAACAACAATAAAAACCCCCACAAACAAAAAACCCAAACAAACACAAAAAACACCAAACAATACAAATAAAATTTAGTTAGATTCCAGTCAAAATTGCTTCTCTGCTTTCCCTCTCCTGGCTTTATTCAGAAGTACCAATGAACCAAAAGCACACAGTATTCAGATGGTTCAGGGTTCTTGGATGGTAAAGAACTAACAGTTATTAAAGGCCTTTTTAACGGATCAGAGAAAAGTACAATGGGAACCTAAGCATGGAAATCAAAGCCAAGGAAAATCAGATGGAAGTACAATACAAATGTTTAATAGTGAGGCTGATTTCTGCTGGAACCAGTTACATCAGAAAGTGGTAGATTCAAGGCTGCAAACCTTCCAGGCACACACTTTAGCCAAATGTCAGATTGGGCTCCATACAGAAGTAGCTGGAATAAATTTTATGGACTATGATATACAATAGATCTGACTGTGGGACCTAATATTCCCCTCTGTCCTCAAGGCCTGTTTAAAATGAGCTTTAGTGGCACCCACCAAAGAAAATGAACATCAAACATTAGGACAAACCTTCATACTTCTGGTATGATTTTTAATGGTTACTTTTGTGAAGCTTGAGAAGCACTAGAGAAAGCAGTACGCATTCAAAGTGTATAAATAACCCTCTTGCTGAGACTGAAACAATGACTCTGTGTATACTATTGGCAGCGAAAACCCAATGCAATTTTTTTTGAAAGAATGAACTATTCCTGCAATGTTTGCCAGCTGGAGTATTTGCTTTGTCCTTAGTTCAAAATATATCTTTGGTTCATCTTCTCTACGAAAAGCTCTTCTGTTTACAGTAACTGTTAACTTACTATAATAGCAAGGACTCTAGACAATACTACATTGTTTTACAAAGCTTGATGTTATCAGGCAGAACCAGACATTACTGGTAAAGCAGTAACCACTAGCATGGAAGTTCATTTTAAATTAAAAAAAAAATTAAAAATATAAAAAGGGAAAGGAGTGAATAAGTATGTGGTTAAGAAACACAAGAATAATTGCTACTTTTTACTGAAACAAAAGTATCTGCTTTGTTCTTTGTTCATTTGGCTGATTTTATGCCCAGGATTTTATCTATCATTCCCATTACATTAAGGACTTGATTCCTCACATGACCTGAGGTCTTGGTTTTATTAACACCAGACAAAAAGAGGAGCTGTGTGGTATCAAAGAAGGCAGAGGGAAAGAGAAGTGCAAATATTTACCAGTTGTGGTGGGGTCAGCTGTGTGATTTGCCATGCACTAAAGGGTAGGTCCCCTGTTTTGTGATCCTGCACTCAGTCCCACAAGCACTGCCTTCCTCACAAAGCAGCCTAGTGCATGGTATTTTGATATTTGTACCATTTTCATGAGTCCCAGGGGTAGAATCACATAGCAGCAGGGTTGGCAGATTGGGCAGCTGTTGCTTCTGCAAAAGTACAACAAAAGCCTCAGTCAAGGATGCAGCACATTTTCTCCCTCTGTGGATCATGTATAACAGAGGCATATAGGGTAGGAAGTCAGCTTCATCCCAGCTCACAAAAATTGGTGACCTAGGATGCAACACATTTTTGTGTATTTCCTTTCTGCCTTCCCCTTTATATAAACTTTATCCCACCAGATTTCCTTGGGTTTGCAGTTTTCAGTCAACCAGTCCCCAGGCCAAAATTGCTTTCTGAGGAGGGAAGTCCTTTTTTATTTCCATGAAACCTTCCTTCCCAAGCATGGTCTGGATTTCTCATGAATTCAGTTTTGCCAAGATGGACAATTTTATGTCAGCTGCAAAATGGAGCCAAGCAAGTGCTTTCACACAGTTCTGCTTTCTGTGGAATCTTTTGCTGAATCTGGCTCTGTCTCTTTGTTAGGATTTTTGCTTGTGTGGCAGTTTATTTTCCAGGTGTGGCAGTGCTGGGAGACAGTGAAAAATCATCTCATGTTTTGTGGGGATGTGATTTTCTGCTGGGAGGATAAGAAGACCAAGAGATAAATACAATGGGGAAAATCAAGTTATTTCAGTTATCACCAGAAGAGGACGGCCATTTAATCCACACCCAAAATAATTTCTAAAATACTGCAAATGTCTCCTACGTGATGGCAGGAAACTAGTAAACAACAAAAGATAATGTGTTTTTATTGGGCAATCCCTTCTGCCAGTAGCCTGCAGACCTAAGTTCTTCTCAATTTCCACACAGTTAAGTGGCTGTAAAGCCAGCCTCGACAAATTGCCTGTTCTCTTGATTACTGGCATTTCACAGAGAAGGAGGTCAAACACTGCAACAGGTGTACATAGAAACTGTGAGATCTCAGTTCATGGAAATACTCAAAACATGACTGGACACAAACCTAAGGAACCTTTTCCGTCTTCAATGTTGTCCCTGCTTTGATGAAGGGTCCCTTCCAGCCTCAGTTTAACATCTGACTCCAAGAAAGAGTGTTAATTCTTCTGTGCCTTGGCTTGACCTTGTTACATTGCCTGATGGGATGATAATTAGGCATTTTTGTTCAAGCTGCTGGTCACATTTTTCTGAAATGGATGATCTTTCTTGAGGCCATTCAAATACTGCTTATTAATATTAGATATGATATATAAGCTTTTTAACATATTTTTTACTACTATTAACCACAGTAAGCTGGGCTCATAGTCTAGGGACCATTTGCTAGAACTCAGAGCAACATGAGATATTTGTCCTCTAACACCACTATTTTTGTCCTTTCTGAATATCAAAAATATTTGCCGAACTTGCCATTTGTTTCACTGGCTTCTCTTGAACTACAGTATATAAATCATCTTGTTCTTTTCCTAGCTTTAACTGCTGTGCTCAATCTACTGTGCGATGCAATTCTAAAAGTCCTTTTAAACATTTCTTTTCATAGTCCTACAAGTCCTGATCCAGATCTTGGAAATGTTACTGTTCTTCTAATGCTCTCTTCACCTCAGCATTCATAAATAAATATAAATAAAGAAATTATTCCCTTCATCCCTCCCTACTGACATGATATGTGTTGCTCATTGTCTGTTCTCCATCATTCCTTTAATCTTCCAAGCATACCCCCTTCCCCCCATTGGGAGAGACACTAATATCTGATATATCCCTATTGGGAGAGAGAATATTTATAAGAGTGTGTAGTAACAGGTCAAGAGGGAAATGATTCAAACTGAAATAAAGTACCTTTATCTTAGATATTAGGAAGCAATTCTTTACTGTGGAGGTGGTCAGGCACTGGAATAGGTTGACCAGAGAAGTTGTAGATGCCCCATCCCTAGAAGTTTTCCATGACAGGCTGGATGGGGCTCTGAGCAACCTGGACTACTGGAAGGTGTCTCAGCCCATGGCAGAGGGGTTGGAACCAGATGATCTTGAAGGTCCCTTCCAACCCAAACCTTTCTGTGATTCCGTGATTTGCACATGGTCTTGCACCTTGGCCTTTCATATTCTTGATGCACACCAAGAGTTGCCTACCTGTAGAAAATAAGCACTGCCATTCCAACACAATTTGCTAATACACATCCAGTTTTTACTTCCTCCCATGCAAACGGAGAAACTGGAGATGGAGGCCATACCCCAAAGCCTCCTAGATGTTGGGATTGTCAGCCTGGAAATTGGTTGTCCGTTTTGTTTGCTAACAGGGAAACATGTTAGTGATGGAAGAAGCCAAAATGGAAAGTCAGCAGCACTATATCCTGTCCCACATATCCAGCCAAGATGCTGGGTTTTATGGCTGGTAAATGGACTAATAGGCCATACATTTCATTTTGGAGACTGAGGAGCTGGTATCAGTCTCCGTGTCTTCCCATTGCCTTTTAGTTGAGAGCAAATAAAAGTCCTTCCACACGTTGGTAAAAGCAATCCTGCAGTGTTTCATAAGCATAGAAGTAATTCGCTGGATTCCATGGAATGGCCTTTTGCACAGGGTCTGTACAGTTCTTGCAAATTAAAGATCTTTAGCAAGATACTCAGCTCTATTCTTCTGCCATAAGATGAGAGAATGAACAATAATTTGTGATAGTTAACCAAGGTTATTTGGCTGAACTACTCAATCCTTTATAGATCACTTAATGGCGAAGAGGGTGCAATATTTTAGATATAGTATCAAATTAATGTCTATAAGTTCTCACCTTGAACACCATTCATTTCTCAGTGCACACAGCAGGATGATTTACAATGAGCTCTGGACAGTAAAAAATGCATATACCAGTATCAAATTATTCTATATCTTAGGCAGCTTTTCAGTTTGGGGGTTTATGAGGCGAGATTATTTCTCTAGATGCATGCATAACCATCTATTACAGCCACCTGAAACACGTGTTTCTGATGGATGGCAGATGCACAGATTTTCATTAGTCCCCTTTCTCTGTCCTCCATAATCTCTCTGAGACCTTTTTTGTGTAAAGACCTCTCAGATGTTCCTTATGCTCTTTAGATGGTATAAAGGTGAAAAATAAATTTTTGGGCAGAAATTATCATGGCTCTCACTTGACAATTTTGTTGGTTATTATATTCAATTTGGTGCATCTTTTTATTCAGCCAAGCAAAAGCATTAGAGAATATTTTTTAAAAAATGAAATAGAGAAAAGAGAAAGTGAGGAGAACTGCTATTAAAGTAGTCATAGTGCAATATAAACTACTTTCTCCTTGCTGTCCTTGGATTAATATTTAAATATGTGTTTTGAAATACTGCTCTTAAAATAATGAGCTTTAGCTCAACTTCTGCTAGCAAGTATGCATGAAATCATGAAATCATAAAATCATAGATTTTGGTAGGAAAAGGCTAAAATATCACCTCATTCTAATCCCTTGCCATAGGCAGGGACATGTTCCATATGTACCAGGTTGCTTTCATTTCTTTGGTAATTCACTGGTATATTTCATGCTTTTGTGTATCAGATCATTTTATCTCAGCTTTCAGTCCAGCTGCCACAGAATACAACCCTGATACAGCAGTGTCTTGATTCATTTTTGCAGCTCCAATCACCTAATTTCTGGGTGGTAAGGACAGTGTGAGAGTATAAGTGTTCAATAAAAAAATTAGAGGGCACTCCATGACATGATCTTCTTTGGGCTGGAAAAAGAGAAGCATTGTGTCATAAAATTTAAACAATGGGAAATATTTTTGAAACTTGAGATAGCAAAATACTGAAAGACAAGTCTATCAATTGCTATTAAAGACAGTATTGATGCAGGACAGGAATTCACTAAACAGCTGAAAGTCATCTGGATGCCTGTTTCATTTTTACTCCTTTTTAACAGATATTCCAAATTTCATGCTTATACTTAGTCCTGTAATATTGATACACAACCTTAAACTGAGCAGCTGTTGCCCTGATTTAGGGTTTCTTGCACAGTTAGAATCTGCTGTGCTGTACCGCTGATAACGTTCATGGCCATAGAGGAACTTTGTAGATATTTCCAGTGGTGTCTTAAAAATCTCCTGTCCTATACTTACATTGACTTTAGTTAACAGAATAACATCTCACCTTATTCTGTCCTATTTATAATGTGGGATATGCCTTGGGCAACAATTTTATAGTCTTAATGCATTAAAATTTGATCCTGAAGGCTAATTTTCCTAGAGAGGCACAAAGAGGAGTGACGGCAGTGCTAAATGTTCCCATTTGTTCTCATTTAAATAGGATTGATTGTGCTTCTTATGACTCCACATAATTTCCTTTATAGAAAAACTTGTCTAAAAAAAATTACTTATTCACTGAGAAATGGAAGCCAGTGCTATTTGAATAAACAGAGATTTAAGTGGCACACACAGGGAAGGAAGAACTCCAGCACTACTCACCCAGCAAGAGTCTGACCTGACAGTTTTAATGCATAAACAAGATTTTGGGTTATAAATAGATAAATCGGTTAAAAACACTAACAACTCAAAGCGAAAAACCAAAACAAAACAAAAAAAAAAATGGTGGGAGTGAGAGGAATAGGTTGCAATTAGAAAATAACAGTATGTTACTGTATAACTCCATGGTGCACTCAAGTTTTGGACACTGTGTGGTCCTCTCTGCTCACTCAGTCTTTTAGGAAGGAAAATAGCAAGATTAGAGGAAAAGCATGGAGGTGGGAAAAAGTGATCAAAATTGTCAGGATATGGTGTGATCCTTCTCTTCAGCCTGGGGAGAAGATGACCAAAACCTGTGAAATCTGCTGGAAAACCCGAGGACAATGACTCACAGTTTCTTTCTGTGTTTGGACTGGTGGTTCTCTTACAAAGCCAGCAGGAATCAAGCTCAAGGAATCAAGATGAATATTTTTCATGAAATGAGCAGTTGAACTATGAAACTCTTTACTGTGATGTGGACTGTAAAAGCTCACATTAGTTCAAAAAAGAATTAGGGACATTCATGTAAGGAAAGGCTTCTGGAGACTACTAACTACAAAGATCCCCATCTCCAGGACTGCCTGAGCTATAGACCACCAGATGCTGAGAGAGATTTCTGGGCATGTAGCACTACATGAGCTCTTTGCACTCACTGAGCTTCCTGTGTGTCTGGTTTGCTCTCACCGAGAACAACCATTTCCATGTGTGGAAAATTCCCCTGAAAAGGGTATCAGATTTTTTACAGAAAGCCAAATGGCCTAACCGCTGCCAACTGTCTTGTAACAGCAGCAAAAACTCAAAGCTTTAGCAGAAGATAAAGAGTGCTATGATGAACTTCCTCTGGCTATGGGTGAGAAAAACTCTTCTCCCTCACAGAAGGGTGTCCATGATGTTTGATAAACCCACAAAAAAGCAACATTTGCTCACTGTTATCCTTGAACACACAAGGGCTATTTGCAGACTGAGGTTCAGCTGCATTCTGCAGCTCAAATGTCTCTGAAGCAGGCCATGCCAGCAGATGTGAGAGGATATTGGGACTGCTATTGCATGTGCTTCCCCTCTTTTGACTCTCTTTCTCTTATAATCGGCTCCTGGCTGCGACTGAGCCCCATCAGTTACTTCTGGTAGGTTTTTGCCCTGTTTGAGCAGTGCCACCATGAGGGAAATAACTTCCAAAAGCACGGTCCTTTTAATGAGAGGATGAGTATTGTATCTGATATCACAGGATGACTGAAACAGTGGCTGGTTTTCAACCCATGGTGTGCACTTTCTGCTGGCCATGAAGCATCTCAGATCTCATGCCAATTCTCCTTGCCTCCTGTTTGGCTGGATGTGAAGGGGCACAAGCCATCATGGCAGGAGACTCCAAGCTGCAGAATACTGATCACTCTCTTGGCTTCTACTACCAAGCCTTGAGGATAAATGTATTCAATCGAGGGTGCTATTATGATAAAATAAGACATCTCATTCATGTAGCAAATGAAACATAATAGTTCATAATAGAACATATGAAAATCTCCCACCAAGACTATTTATATTCTCCCTTTCATGCCTGAGTCACAGTGATTTCCATCCTCTTTAAATTTAAGTCTAATCTACTTCGATTTTTGAGTATTTCTCTTCAAGGATTTTCAACTTTTTGGTTGTATTTGTTCCTTAAAGATTTGTTATTTTTTATTGTACTATCTTTTAGTTGATAATTACCTTAAGCATATTTCAAGTCAGCTGGTTTCTGACTGGTGAAATAAGTCAGAAGTTCCTGGGGGACCTGAAAATATATCTTCAGCCAAGGAACAAGTCCTCACAAAAAATTTTCGTCTGTCTTTTGTCTTTCTCTCTCCATTATGTTTGCTCACCTTTTCTCCTCTTCTCCAGTGCAGTAGTTCCCTCCTACCTGGGAACCCTATAGGAAACATAATATTTATTCTAACAGACACAATGGTGGTGGGAATTGAGGAGGGTTGAAGGCAATGCCTTGGGCTGGACTATGCTGGGCATGTGAGGCAGTGGCTGGCTGCCTGCAAGCTCAAACATTTTTCATTCCCAATAAAATGTTACACCACACTGAGCTTGGGCAGGAGGAAAATAATAGTGCATTTTCCTTCCAGTAGGAGCCAAAGTAAGCCAGGAACTAAGCTATGAGGAGCTGGGGTGGGGTGAAGGATAAAGAGAATTTTCTCTTTAGTATTTTGAGCGAAGTTGATGGTGGTTGCAGAGGTGGTTCAAGGCTAATATGGCAGCCAACAAAGGCTAAACTGGAATGTAAAGTTAGGCTGAATGGGCTCACAGTTGGTTTTGCTGGATCTTGAGTTGCAAAGGTTGCCTGCAAGGGGCTGGAACAGACATGATCTGGAGCAGAAAAGGCCATGGGGTGTACATGTATTTGATGAGAGGGAAGGGCTCAAGCACATTACACTCTCGAGAAAGAAGGGGAGTCAGAAGACATAGCTTGATAATTGCTGTTTTAAGTGTGTTTTGCCTGTTTATCCTCTCCCAAAAAGATAGATGAAGCGAATTCCTTAATTTCATTGCATCTTCTGGATTAATGTGTCATTATGAATGACACATTACTGCTGTATGTATGCTAAAAGGAAAAACAGATGGAAAGGCAAGGTGGCTTTTGTTGGTCCTTCAGTCCTCAGGAGAATTTGTCTGGCTTGAGACATGGGCCCAGAAAACTGTCTTGGAGTTTATGAAGGAAGGAAAGACTGAGATTTGTGGGCCTGAGTATCATGCTGAGCTGCACACAAATTCATTAAAAAGGACTGACCCCAGATTTTGGGCACTTTATTTCCAGTGTATATTTCATGTTCTTTCACTGTTTAAGCGATTGGAGGAAACTTGGGGCCCTTTATTTTTGGATGCCAGCTTGACAATTTTTAGATGAGTCTTGTGTTTATTTTTCTCAGCAGAGAAGTGTGTCACTCTGAAATAAAACTTAATTTTCTCATTCCTGAGAGAGTGTAAGACAGACACAATCTTCAATAGGTTCAACAAGGGACAGAGTAACATAAAGAGACAGTGAGGGACTAGACAAATGTGCATCCTCTAACACCCATAACATCATGACTGTGAGTGCTGGGTGAGTACCAGAGGAATGAGCCAGCGAAAGCAGCCAGTTTTGGTGCCCTCTCCAAATTCCCTTCAACTGTTGCTGGCAGAGGTCAGCTATAGCAAACAAAGGCTGAACCTATAGTGATTTATGGGCTGAAGTTACAGAGATTTTAAACACTTAAGGTGTACTGGGTCAAAGACTCAAAAACCAAAGAGCAGTGATTACTCTTGAAAACCATGATCAGGGTTGAGGTTGAATGCTCAGGATATGCATCCACCAGAGTTGTCCATCCACCTCTGTGAGCTAACTAGAACAAAGCTAACACGTGTCCTCTTTTGCCCCCTGACTTCCCTTCCTTGTGGTTAGGAGGAGGCAGGAGAGTGTGGTCTCTGGAATCAGAGGCTGCAGTTGTGGGTGGTCAATATGCCTTTGAGTTTTGTTTTTCTTTTTTTGATAACGCTCTTTGAGAGTTTTGAGACATCTGAATCCAACTCCTCTTTGTTATCTCATAAACATTATTAGATAGTTTTATGGAATATATTTAAATTGAGACAAGCCTGTTTCTCTAGTAAAAACAGAGGGTACAGAAGAAGCAAGGTTTTCATTCCTGGTTAGGTTTTTGTTGTTTGGTTTGGGGTTTGGGGGGAATTTTTTTGCTATTTACAAAACTTCATCAAGAAGCTCACACACATGAAAAGGTTAAGATCCACATGCAAATAAAAAACTTGGCAAGTAACATGTTAGTTTGCTTTTCAGTGGGAAAAACCAGCAGATGATTCCAGTGTCTTACATTTTACACATCCTTTTATAAATAAATTAATTCCTCCCTCCTACAGATACAAACCCTTGCAGAGTTTGTCCACTGGGATACTTACATCCTTTGTCTCTAGTTCAGCAGGATGAAGACTTTGCTATTGTTTTTGTCACTTTGCTTATTTTGTTTCCACTTTGTTTATCTTCCCCTCTTCTTGGATACTTTTCATAAACACCCATTAGCAAAGTGCAATCACAGCCAAACTACCAATGCTTGTCACTGTTTAAACATGTGAATGTCAAGGAGGGGAAATGGTATATGGTCCTAATCCAGGCAGCCACAAGCACATTTCTAATGCGCTGATATTGTGTAATGATGGAAGATTGTGCATGAAGTTGTAAGTGGAACAAAAAGAGGCTTTGTGATAACATAAGAGGGTGGAAGAGGATGATGCCAGTGCTTCCTGCAATAAACATTCTTGGAAACATTCTTAAATACATCTCCTTCCTTTGATACCTTAGCTTACCAATATAAAATATTTTTTTTTCTAATTCAAGATTAAGAGACCACATCTTGGCTAAAAGTCACCCACTAATTACTTTTGTTAAAACTATATCAATACTTACATTCATACAATTATTAGACCCTGAGTGGTTAATTTTGGTACTAGTCAAAACCAATACTGACAAATACACTTCTTAAATTGATAAAAAATACTGATTCAGTCAACAAATCTCAATATTTGTTATAGTCATTAGAATATACTGAATTACAGTAATGTCAGTGATGTGAAACCAGTTATGACAGAAGGTAATTAATGTTTGTAAGCTGGAAGGAGGTTGCATTGTCATATAAAGCTGTGCAGGGATACCCAGCTGAACTGGTCTTGAACAATAATTTCAGTCAAAAATTCAGAGCATGCTAACCCTATCAGAGCATGACACTAATGTAAGTGCAAGTATTTTAAGATCTAGTCTGGCACTGTATTGAGTCATTTGAACATAGAAAGATGCCTCACATCTTTCCCGGGTGAGAATCTGCTATGAAGCCATAGACACAGAAATGAAAACAATATCCTGCAAAAGCCTGTCATCTTTATTTTGCTGCAAGAAAACTCTACTGGTGCTTTTTTACTATATGAAAAGTGAAGAGCAAAACAAAGGAAATCAACTCTTAATATTATGGAAAAACAAAATGAGAACATACCAGCAATAACACTGCATATTAAAAAAAAATGAGCATTTTAAGCAGATGTTGCTACAGTGGATATGAAAACACCAAGTTAAATTTAAATAAATTCTAATGCTATGGAGGATCTTAAACAAGACAGGTATGGCACAGGCTTTTCATTGAAGTGAGAGCATATATCATATGAATGTGGGGGTACTAAACTGATAAAGACACACAGACTTTATGTAACTCAGGCATATTATTCCAAATGAGATTTTATTCCAGTTGAATATATGCTCGAGATGGTTTCTCTGTGACTGCTGTATTTCTAGATTCCCCTAGACCATTGCTATATACAAGTAATATCTCAGTTTTCTATTTGCACTGGGTAATTTCTTTGGCTTTCAACAGGCTCACTCTCACCATCATTTGCGATTTGTTAGTTTGTCAGTCAGTCTGTTTATAAAAGATGGACTTGATCACAGCTCCAGATGGGGCCTTTATTGGAACAAATTCTTCTAGACACAGTTATGGTGAAACTAGATATCAGGAATGGTTCTGGAAATGTTGAGAATTTTCCTTTCCCTTTCCCTTTCCCTTTCCCTTTCCCTT
>WEKY01002712.1:60118-124011 GCA_013390045.1 Picathartes gymnocephalus
TCCCTTTCCCTTTCCCTTGCCCTTTCCCTTCCCCTTTCCCTTTCCCTTTCCCTTTCCCTTTCCCTTCCCTTCCCTTCCCTTCCATTTTCCTTTTTCCCTTTTCCCTTTTCCCTTTTCCCTTTTCCCTTTTTTTCCCTTTTTCCCTTTTCAAGTTTGGGTGCAGAATTAGCAGATACCCCAGAGCAGGGAAAGAAGTTTTATTTCTTTAACTTGAGAAACCTTTTTTCTAAAGGTATGTACGACAACCACAAAGAGACGAACACACATGTTGTGCTGGTGTGTCACAGGTCTGAGTATTAACAGGAAAATCCCACGACACTCAAGACACAAGGAAAAATAACCCACCCTGTTGCACCGTTGCTCTTCATTTGTTGCCATGAAGAGTTGTCACCAGGTGTTCATAGAAAGTCATGAGACAGCTTGCCAAGCTGCAAATAGCAGTGTATTAAACTCGGTTGTGTGCAGTTTCAATGCCCTAGATATTTTTTTTAAATATTACCAGAGGCAATTTTTGTTTCCAGTTTTGGGTTTGCACACAACTGAAACTCAGTGATGCTCAGCCAAAACCCACAAGTCTTGCCTGGTTTTGAATCAAAATTCTACAAAACCACAGTGTTTATCATGGTTTCTACATGAAGTCATAATTAACCCCAGGTTTGCTCAAAACTTTATCCAAGTTAACTAGAAATTTTGTAAACTGTGGGGAACCTGCCTGAAGTATTGGGTAAGTATGAAAATATAAGCAGATACTTGAGTTCAATCTGACTGTAGGTTTGCTGAAAAAGTTTCAAATTACTGTGGCTTCAATCTGATTGTTTTATCCCAGGAGGTAGATGTTAATAGAGATTCATTTAACTTCTAAACTCCAGAAATCTGTAAGGATTCAGTGTTATCCAGGACTCCAGATTTACAACAAATGCACTTCAATACATTTTCTCATAAGTGTTTCAATTTAGAAAATACTTGTTTCACTCAAACTGCTGATTTTCCTAACAATAAACTCAAAAGTTTTAGGATTGTGGAGGGTGTGTTGGTTTTTTGGGGGTTGGGGTGGCATTGGCATGGGGGTGATATTGCAAGAGATACATGTTCTTAGCTAGCTTAATGTTAATACCGTTATTTCTGTTCTCTGATTTGCTTTCCAAAGCATTCTTCTGGAGCATCAGTAGGAAATGTTCACTCATGTATATTTGGAACTACTCAAAAAGAAAAAAGAGAGATGAAGAGACAGTGAAAGACAGAGAAAGAGTGTGTCAAAGAGAGAAAAAAAAGTCTGTTAGGCCTTTTGTTTGAAAATATGAATAAATTTCTGTGGCTGAAGATATTACTGGAAAATGTGTTCCTTTGGCAAAGGATCGTTCTAGGGTGAAATTCTGACCTCAGTGGGATCTCTGGATGTTTACCTTATCTATACTATACATAAGCTTCACTGGAAGCTTTCATCAAGGGTCTCAATGCAGGGGATGTTTATTTTGAGATTATTTTTATTTTCTACAACATATTTGGATCTAATTACAGTTCCTGGACTTTGTTGGGATGTCCCACACTGGTAAATGTTTAGCATTGAAGAAGATTACATGAAAGGTCATATTGTTAACTTCCACATGTGAATATGTACGTTAATAAATTTAGAGACCCATAATTTCAAGTAATTAAATCAAATTTGTCCAGGAAATTCTGCTTGGGGAAAAGATTATAAACCTCAACGTTTATGCACTTTTAATAAGTTGTTCCTGTTACAAAAATTTATGAAAATGATTCAAAGGCTATGAACAGCATCAAGCCTAAATCAACACTATTTTTTTAGCATTGTATTGTTCTAGAAATTTATTGTCATTAAAGTATAACAAATACTAGAGGTAAAGTATTTTATTTCAGTTTGAATTCGAAAGTGACAATTTTAGCAGCAAATGTGCTAGATAGTCACAACCTATCACTTTAAAACAATTTCAGTATTAAGTACAGACTGAGCACATATATACATGCCTTTATTAATAACTATAAAAACCTATGCATTAATTAATTAAAAGTCAGCATCTATGTAAGATTTTGCACTAGCTTAACTCTGGTTTAGTAAACCAAATTCTCTAAATAGAAACGAAATGCCTGCCAGGGGTTCCACTATCTGCATCATTAATTCTGACCCCTTATTTACAAGACTCCCTCTCCCGAAAGTAATTCATCTCAGTTATCATATGAGAGCAGAACTTCACACCCAGTGCCAGGCTTCCAATGATTTCTCCCCATATGGCAACATCCTCAGCTCCATTATGTACTGTTACTGTGTGTCAGTCTCAGGCAAGTACATCTTCTGCATAACCAGCTTCACTAATAAGCTGATTGCTATTTCTGGAAGCAAAACAATGATTCTTTATTAGTGATGGGAATGTATTTAAGTTTAAAGAAAAACTTACGAGTTTTTAGAAAGTTTATAGAAAGTTTTTAAGTTTATAGAAAAACTGTTTTAGCTTTAGGAATTCCTGGTTTGATTCTAACAGCTAGCTCAAGTTCCCATTTCAGTTAGTGGAGAGAAGGGCACTGCACACATAAAGTTCAGAGACTACAAACAATTTGTGTAGTCACAGATTTCTTTCTGCAGGTACTCATTCCTCAACATGTTCCCATTCCTTCTAGTGTATGTTAGATAGTGAACTCTAGATCCATAAGTAGACCTGCAACTCCCACATTTATTTGATTGCAGAACTGGGGGGTTGGTAAAGCAGGAGGAATATTGAAAAAACCTTCCTTTTTCATCCTAAAAGTCTAGCTGTGGTCCCAGACTAGGGATTGGAAATATCCACTTTAGGTATTAGACACAGAACATGTTTGGCACTGCTCAGCAGAGGTGCCCCTGAGGGAGTGCCTGAAAAAACTGGTCTAGGGAAATTAAATTCCCATTTTCTCTGTGACTACAGAAGACGGTACATATAAGTTATACTTCAGAGGATGGATTTGCACCAAAGGAGCAGGAAAGCAATAATTGTCTTCACTGAGGCATGTGGAAACTCCTTCATAAGAGGAAGTAACCTGAAGCACTCATGTAAAATACATTCACATGTCACAAGATCAGAGAGACGGAAGATGACCAGACTGCACAAGAGGTAGTAACCACTGCAGCCCAAAATGCCTTTGGTCCATAGGATTGTCACACCAAGGAAGCCAGCTCTTAATCATTTGTGTTACTGGATATTCAAAACGTGTAGATGGGTGCATTATAGAAGGTTTTCAACTAGTCTCTGTCTCACACCTCCTCATTTTCATAAAGCTTATGAATGTACAAACATCCCTATCTTAATGCTGCAAGCACGTTCATAGAATCATAGAATCATAGTCATAGAATTATAGACTGTTTTGGGTTGGAAAGGACCTTCAAGAACACCTCATTCCAACTCCATCTGACATAGGCTTTCACCAGACCAGGTTTCGCCACATCCAATCTGGCCCTGAAAATCTCAGGGTTGGGGCATCCACAACTTCTTTAGCCAACCTATTCCAGTGCCTCACCAAACTCTCAGTAAAGAATTTCTTCCTTATATCTAAGTTAAACCTACTCTCTTTGAGTTTAAAGTCATTACCCCTTATCCTATCTCTACACGACTATGTAAGATGACACTCCCATGTTAGATAATTCTGGTTCCAGTACAAACCCCTGAGGAACACACTTGCTGCTGGTCTCTCCCTGGTCATCAAGCTGTAGAGCACAACCCTTTGAGTGTGACTATCCAGCCAATTCCTTATCCACAGAGTGGTCCAAAATATAGGATGCAGGCATCAATACCACAACCTCTCACCTGCTGAGTGAGCACTCTACCATTTGAGCTAATTCCCTCTACTTCCAGTGGATGGAGTTACACAGGCTGTAGGGTAGTGTCTTTTGAAAATAAGTAAGTCAAGCACGATGCTGAGACAAGTGGTAATCATAATAATAAAAAAAAATTAATAAAAATTCAAAAGGAAATATACAAAAGAAAGGAAAAAACCAAAACCAAACAAAAAACCCAAACAAAAACCCAACCAAAACATTATAAAGTAAGCAGGTAAAATAATGGCTGCTCCTTGATTTAATATCCCATCTGGGAATAGATCAAACCTTTGGGCATCTTACAGCATGGATCCAGGCCCTGGACAATCAGGTTGGAAATCCAAACAAGTGTTTCTACTCCATCAGATGACGGAAGCTGGAGCTAAGATTCATGGACACTGTTTTGCATATAACAATAAAACTTGGCATCGCACTTTCAGTTGTGTTCACCCTCCTCCTATAGAGCTTAGCTGTTGTAAATCATTAATACAACATCCTATAAAATAACACTAGAAGAATGATTGGGTTTTTCATCATTTTTTCCCTTCTTAATTGTTTTTGCTTTGTTTGAACACTAATAAAAAGAAGAAGTATCTCTTGAGCCACATCTTTAAAGTTTATGGACTTTCTCTATGTTGTCTTCAGGAAAATTGCCTTAGTAATTCAAATAATAAACAAGAATAACTGTGAACAGGAAGAAGGGAGAAGAGATGCCTGCCTCTAACAGAGTTTTCTCACCTCTAATTACTCCTTGGTTCCAGTTAACTGCTTTTTGGTGATGCTTTCCTCCAAGTCCTTCCAGTTACCTTATATAAAACCTTTCAAGAGATTTGCTTCTGAAATGTCACCTCAAAGAAGCATTTCACAGACTCAAAGAACCACATGGTGTCTCAAGTCGGGAGGCACTCAGAGAATCTCTAGTCTATCCTCCTGTTCCCTGTAAGGCCATCTGTAAGGGCAGGCTCTGTATCTCAGGACTTTTTGTAGCTGGGTGTCCAGTGATGGGGATAACACAACCTTGCTGGCAGTGTGTTCCAATGCAGATTTCTCCTCACATTGAAACAAACTTTGTCTACATCAAGCATTGCAAGCTGCTCGTGTTCCAATGAATGCCCAACAAACTCTGCAAAAACACTTAAGAACACAAAAACTGAAAGAACTGAGATCTTCAACCTTGGCAACCTTGTAATAGGCATTTAAGTACAAAGGAGTCTTGTCCGCATCTGCCCCTACTCCTCTTTCATGTTCCCTGAAAAATTTCCTGAGCCTGTCCATCACACTGGAGTGAAAGATAAAAAATCATGGAACTATCCTATATCACATGATCCAGAGATATCAATTATATCATGTCTTGGTCTCATGATCATGCAAAGTTTTAAAATGTATTTAGTAGCTCATGTCTTTTTTGAGTTGCAGTGTCATATTTTTCAGAAAAATGTTATTCTTCCTCAAGACAGTGTTATCCCAAATCTCTTATTAGTCTGTACATTTATGTGGTTGCCTTTTTCTTTTTGATCTGCCTGTTGGCTTGATGCAAACTAACAAGTTTGCCAAGAAGCCATTGCCTCTGAATGACCTGACCATCGAACATGGACTCCCAGTAAACAGTTTAAAACAATGTCTCAAGCTAGATGTGCTTTGATGTATTTATTTCGTTCGAACCATAAAAGGACAGGTAAGTGTAAGCAGCCACGGCCAACTGTATGGTCACATATATGAGGGGCAAAAGCAGAAGTGACAGTAAGATAATTTTGGCATTCACTGAAGACAGATCATCTGGCACTTGGAAGCAGTAAACAAGATTCCTTAACAAACCCACTGAAGCAGTAGCAACCAAACTGAGGAATGAGGGAGGCAGACTGCTGGAGCTGTACTGCCAAAGCCATACAAGTAAAAGCAGTCATGTGCAGCTGGAATGCTCCCCAAGTATCACATCCTGGCTCTCAAATGGAAATGGCTGCCAAGTGTTTGCTGAATGATGCTGTAGCCCTGCTTACAGCCTCCATTTATTTTGTGCTCCTAAGGCTGAGGATTATTGATCCCTAGCTGTACAATTTAATGCTTTGTGCCCGCACACTTTATTTTATATGAAGATGATCCCAAGTACCTAGTTTCCAGGTTTTCAGCTGCTTTCAACTCATATTCTCCCTCCCTATTCCAGTCACTAGGTGGTCTTAAAGTTGCTGTGCCTGGCCTAAGGGAGATCCTCGGGGTAATTTATGGAAAAAGAGAGATGGACTAATAACACCTGTACCACTTTCCTCCCTATTCATGTTTGGTTCCCCCTTCATGATAAGTACAGTTTATGAGAAGTGAGAATATTCCCCTCCATACAGAAATTTAACAGTATCCCCTCATTACAGAGATGTTTTAACCTAGTTCAAGGTACAGTTAAGCCTTCAGAAGGAGAGGTATAACTCAGCAGGGAGAGGTAATAAAAATAATGGTGTATAGTGAAAGGAAAGAGAACTCTTTTCCTGACCTTTGAGGTTCATTTCCTACCAGGAATTACTGAAATTCTGCAGAATATTTCACACATAGCGTAGTTTTTCTGAGTTTTAATTCTGCTTCCAGATGGAAGTTGGAATAAACTTGGGGCAAACTTGTGCAATACTGCTAAAAAAGGACAGCTGAGCATGTGAAGTTGGGCAGAAACATCTCTAGTATTTAAGGTGCAATTTACAAGAGGAATGGCTAACGTCTACCTATTTTATATATTTTTACACTTTCAAAATGCATGTTTGAATACATGGTGGAAAATGTGGATTGGCTCTTCAGTTTTCTGAAGTGTTTACTGCCAGCTGATGTGCTCCAAGGTGTGCAGTCTCATCTCTAGCTGCCACTTCAGAAGGACACATTTCCCCCACAGTATCCTGAGTGATACCCGCCACTCCCACATGCATCTCTGGCTATCTCCAGAAGCTAAAATCCCATACTGGCCACAAAAAATTGCCACATGGCTAATGAAGGATCATGTAGGTATTGCATGCAGAGGCACGATCTAGTCCTTTACCTTTCACTTCAGGAAAATTTCAGTAAAATTAGTGGTCATTTTGTCTGAAGACAGAATCAGAACTTCAGTATATGGAAAACATGCACTCACTTCTGCCACTTCAACATTCAGCATCTGAACATTGCTTAGAAATAACTTGTGTGAACTGATGTATGTTTGCAAATCCCAGGTTTCTAATGAAAGATCATAATCAAAGAATGGTTTGGGTTGGAAGTCACCTTCAAGATCATCTAGTTCAAACCCCATCACAGGGAGTGACAACTTCTGCTAGACAAGGTTGCTCAAAGTCCCATCCAACTTGGCCTTGAACACTTCCAGGGATGTGCCATCCAACCTTTCTTAACAACCTGTTCTACTTCCTCACCACCCTCATCTTAGAAAATTTCTGCCATATATCCAATCTTAACCTACTTTCATTCAGTTTAAAGCCATTGCCCCTTGTCCTATCACTACATGCACTTGTTAAAATTCTCTCTCTAGGTTTCTTGTAGGCCCACTTTAAGTACTGGAACGTCTCTCCTGAGCCTTCTTTTTGCGAGGCTGAAAAACCCCAGCTCTGTCAGTCTGTTGTCACAGGAGAGGTGCTCCAGCCCTCTGATCATCTTCCTCACCCTCCTCTAGACCCACTCCAAAAGGTCCATGTACCTCTTAAGTGAGGGGCCCCACAGCTGGACTCCAGGTGGGGTCTCATGAGAGCAGAGTAGAGAGGGGCAGAACCACCCTGCTGGCCTTGCTTCTGGTGCAGCCCAGGACAGGGCTGGCATTCTGGCCTCTGAGTGCACACCACTGGGTCATGTTGAGCTTCTTGTCAACCAGTGCCCCCAAGTCCTTCTCCTCAGAGCTGCTCCCAACCCATTCTCTGACCAGCCTTTATTTGTGCCTGGGATTGCTTTGCCTCAGGTTCTGGACCTTGCATTTGGTCTTGCTCAACTTCTTGAGGTTCACATGGGCCCGCCTCTCAAGCCTATCCAGGTGCCTCTGGATGGCATCCCTTCCCTGCAGCAAGTGGGCTGCACCACAGCTTGGTGTTGTCAGCAACCTTGCTGAGGGTGCACTGGACCCCACTGTCCATGTCACCAGCAAAGATGTGGAACATCTTTGGTCCCAGTGCCAACCCCTGAACCATACCACTCATCACCAACCTCCACATGGACTTACGAGTTATTGACTGCAACACTTTGAGTGCAACAACCATCCAGCCAATTCCTTATCCACTGAGTGGTCTATCTGTAAAATTTGCACCTCTCCAGTGTAGAGATAAGGATGTTGTGTGGGACTGTAAAGATGTGAGTCTTCAGCATCTTTCTATAACAGAAACTACCACCATTCATTTTTACTCTACCAACAAAACATATTTTTCTGCAATTTATCATTAAAAGATGACTGAATTACACAGGCAAGTGACGACTAAATTATACAGACAAGTGGAGGGGACCCCTGCTTATCCATTAACTGTGGATAAGTGCCAACTGTCAGAGGTGTTTTAAATATCCAGAGGTGATTACTACTTTTAAAATTAAAATTTAAAAAATATTTAAAAATACCCATTAGGGCATGCAAAGCCTGAACTGCAGATGGTGAAATTCTGACTAGTTTCACTGTCCACTGTAACCACTAATTCTAATTTAATAGGGCAGCTACATAATTAAATTGTGATTAATATAATTTATTTAAGATTAAGAAGCATGTGTATACTGAACATGAAATATATAAGCTTCTAATGACCAGCTGCTACTTAATTTTATTGTCTTAGCATGAACTCAAGTGAATGATATCCCAAGCAAAAAATATCTCATACTGAAATTCTCTCAGAGAAACACCAAAATGAACACTAGTTCTTTAAGTAGTGTTAAATGAATGTTAAGCTAACTAGCATATTTCACAAGTGTTTAATTAGGACATAGATAGACAGATAGATAGATAGATAGATAGATAAATCTCAAATGTATTCTACACACCAGAATTATTTATAAATATGATGTGGTGGAAGGTAATGTGGGTGGACTGAGAAGCATGATTTGAATAACTAATACAATGAAATATCAAATTATCATTGTAGTTCTTCTCTCTGTAGACCATTTATCAGAGTGTGTCTGTGCACTGAGCTGGAACTCCACTCTGTTAAACCTGCCAATAAGTTGGCCTGAATGGCAAATGACTAAAATAGACACATCCTATAGTTCTAATCTCATATATGGATTTAATTTCACATATGGCTACGTATACAGCTTTTTCTCACAGTATTTTAAAAATTATTTTTTTAATTTCATACAAACAGAAACCTGAGCATCCCATAGAGGAGATGCTCAACAAAGTGCCAGAGAGGCCATCGCAGCTCTACCCTCTTCTCAACCATTGTTGAATCATCACCAGTTCAGAGAAATTCATGCTGTGACTGTTTACTTGAGGTAGCACATTTTGGTACTAGTACTCCTTTGGTACTAGTTTGATGGTTTGTAGAACAGAGGCAAGAAGTGTGTATGCCCTAAATATCTGTCCCTGTGTGGAAAATAGGGTTTGGAACCCAAGTTAGTAGTCCATTTTGATTTTCCTGTTAAACGAAAAAAAAAAACCACAAGCTATTTGATATCCTTTGAAATAATTCAGAGGAACCATGTTTCTTGTTATCTGGAAATAGAATACAGATCCTGGTCCATCTTTCCTATTCTGCAGCTTATCTTTGGTGGAATCTTTGGCATACTGCCAAATCATAGTGGTACACACACTTGAAAAAATGCCATTTGTCATCCAAGTTAGTGGCACGGAATGCAATAACTGAATGTCAGGAGACCACTGACTGACTGTGACAAGAAGCACTGAGGCTAAATATTTCTGGGTGTCTCTGGTACCCTTGGCTGCCCTTGTGGAAAAACACCCATGTTGCTGCTAATACCCAGCTATTTCATTGCTACGAACAACATTTCTCTCTCTAAATATCTGTTTTTAATTTTACAAGTGAAAGTCACTGGATTCACGGATTAAATTATCGCCTCTGCTTGCACAACAAATAGGCAGAGACCTGTCTTCCTCACCTCTGAGCACATCATATGGCAGAGGTTGGAGCTGCATCACTAGCCTCTAATCAACAGTGTTTGCACACCCAGGATTGCTGTCTTGGGGAGCCTGCTGAGAACAACAGAAAAATCAGTTAAACATATTTTCCTTTAGCAGAGGCTGCAAATTAACTTGCTATGAGACCTGCTTTTCATTTTCCCTACATAAGATGAATAATATTAGTAGAAGTTGACAGTTTATTTCAGGACAACATGCTAAAATTGCTGTTCCTACACGTGGTAAGTGGTAACTCTCTATGCTGTTTTGTAACATCCTGTACCAGGACAGAACAGATGATCCCTGATCCAAAAAATATTCAACCAAGTATAGGTTATGACACAATAAATAGAACATCAAATTGACAAACAATGGAATAATATTGCTCCATGCCAGTAGCTCTACCATAGCAGAAGCTCTGCTTCACAGTGTTTTTTCCCAAGACTGCTTAGGAGAATAATGTTTCAATATGGCTTTTAGAGAATATTAATATCCTTTGCACATACTTTTAGATTGTCTATTGAGTGTAAGGGGCTATGTAGAAGACGGCATAGAAGTGTTCATTTCAAATTTGAACAAGGAGATGATGAAAGGGCAAGTGCTCAGGGCTGATTAGAATCAAAAACAGGTAGGATGGCAGTAGGCTGAGAGAATGCTTAAGACACCTGCAGAAGAGGAAGACAGAGATGGCAGCAAGGTAAGGGTTTGCAAAGGAAGGGCTCTGTACTTGGTAAATGGACATCTGACCTAGCTGGACAATGTTAAGCATTTACTAAAGAAAGTTTTATTGAACTGCCTGAGATATGATGATAAGTGATTGTACTGGATAGCTGGTAAGATGTAGTATCTCAAAGGACAGAGGATGTATATTTTTAATATATATCTTACAATAAATATATCATATTTATTTCGAAATGCTACATAGCTTGCCGCTCTGCTGAGAAGTAAGCTCTTAAGCATGTTCAAGTTTAAATCTAATTCTAAAAATACTCAGACTTTTAATTCCCAGGAAAATTAAATTGCAATATGTGTTAACTTATAATAAATGAATTCTGCAGAGTGATACCAGGAACCAGCTGGAAGTGGGAGCTAACAGACATCACACTGACTGAGAAAAAAATGGGGAAGTGCTACCTCATGATGAGATTTCAGGGGACAGAGTTAATGTTTGAGGCAGAGAAGAACTCACAAACAGGATTAACAGTATTGTAGCTAATGAGACTTTGGTGCAACAGTGATACTCAGCTAAGATTTTAAAGGACAGGTCTTGGGCAGAGAAAGAGATTTGTAGGTCATCTGTATTGAGAGGATAATTGAATTTGTGCTCTGTTGAAGAGATTAAACAGAGGTAAGTTATAAAGATGAGTGAGAAGGGAAGCAAGGACAGACACATTTGAGATCCCCACTGAGTGCTAAGGGAAGGTGAGGACATGCTTCTGACAGATATGCTGCAGAGAGTAAGAAGACCAGGCAACACCAGAGTAACAGCTGATAAGAGGAAGTGCTGTTTCAAGAAAAATACTAGAACTGCCCCAATGAAAGTGGAGGGCATATCTAAGGATGGAGTATTTTCCTTAAAATTTTGATTAGAAGACATTGCATATTAAGCGTGTCTGAAGATGAATGCAAGAGGAAGAAGGCATCTTCGATGGAACTGAAATGTGTGACCTGAGATTATTCAGTAAGCTTGGAGATCAAAGGAGGAAAGAAGATAGAACAGTAGCTGAAGGAATAGGGGGAAGTAAAGAGTACTTTTAATATGGGAAAAGCAATAAACCTTGCAGCAGGAGGTGGGAAAAGCACTAGGAAAGTGAAAATACTTGATAATAAAAAAGGGGGAAAAAACCACTTTGAGGAGATTGTGACAAGGCATGGAACAGAGCTCCTTTGACTGTGCAGGTATGAAGAGAAAAAAGTAGAAGAGAAGCTTAGGATGGGAGGGAGGAAAGAGTTGTGAATAGGAATGGAAGTAAGATGAGAAAGATCAGGTTGTTTGACTATTATTTCTCTTGGTGTTGGGATACTTTATGAAAAGAGCCATGGTTTTGAGAACAAATCAAAGATGGGAAAAAAAAGAAAGGGGACAAAGTGTCACTATAAATATGAAAGGAAGCAGAAAGATATTGTTGACCCAGCAAATAGATTTATCCAAGTTAAACAAAAGGGAGATCATGGAAAGAACTGAAGAGCTGGTGAAACTGGAGGTAACTCTAAAAGAGGATGAGCTCAGAGGGAAAAGAATAAAATAGCAAGCAGACAAGTATTTAAGTCAAAGGGAAGGAAAGCCATGGGCAGAGGACAAGCAGGTTAAAAACAGTCTGTGCTATGGACATGTTGTATTGTGCTCCTCATGACCCAGAAAACAAATCTGCCTCTATGCACATTTCTGCCAGATCATTATAATGAAGTTTTTGTGTTTCTATATCAAGGCTAATGTGTTGTTGTGATGTTGTCATCCAGATTCTTAAGAAATGTGCTGACGCTATTTGTTCTTTTGGCACAGGCTCAATTGTGCCCTTCTGGCACAACTGGTGAGGGCCACTTTCCATCAATGGGAATGAGGTAGCAGTTTGTTTATATAGGATGGTTGTCCAGGGAATAAAGCAAAAAGGCAGGATCTTTTCTCCTGTGTTAGGATTAGCTCCACAGCAACAGTGTGGCAGAGGTTGCAGCTAGAACAGCTTAATTCCTACCAACATAAGGGTCTTTGTTGTTTAGGTGTTTGTGTGGATGGAAAAAACATTTTATTAAATGTAATGCTTCCCATAAAGGGAAAAGTCCTGGCCCTATATTTTGGCGGTTGCACTTCTCTCCCACAGTTTGAACTGGCAGTGTGATGTGGAAAACAAAACTGCTGTAGGTTGGAGAAAGCAGACTTTGCTGTTTGTCCAGAGAACCCTGTTTCAGCAGGGCTTCCACCCACCAGGGATCCACTGCTGTGGCTGGTCACATGTCTCTTCTACTCTTTTGTGTAGTTTCAGCCACCTTTATCATGTCTCTTTATTCCTAAACTTCCTCAACTGGGACACCAATGACCAAAAGGGGATTGTTTAGGCAGACCCAAGGTAAACAAGGTACCACAGATGTTTAACACTTTCCTAAAGCAGGTAATTTATGTTGAAATTTTATTCAAAGAAGTAAACTGTAGGAATTTAAAAAAAAGAAATCTGGGTTAAAGTGTCACAAAAGATCACTTAGATGAGTGATACACATGAGAGCAAATTAAACCCTTCTGCATATAGAAGAGTATTTAGAGGGTGCATCAAGTGGCAGAAGATAGCGATAGCTTCCATATTTAAAGATGGACAGTCAAGGTGTTTTGAGTAGCAAGAAGTTCTCAAGAACATGTTTCTGGAAAGGTATTGCAGGTACCATAGTAAAGATGTGGAGTTTAACCTCCGTTTAGTCTTTTCTAATGCAATTACATAAGCTGAGTTAGCCCTGACTGAGAACTTTGGTCTTGATCTCTTGGCTTCTTCTGGCTTTAAAAGGAGGATAGCAATGCCTAACTTCTTTGTACAGGTGAGCCAAGTGCTAATTCACTCTGTGTTACTTTCTGATGCTACTGTGGGCTGCTGTTAAGAGACAAAATTAGTCTAGACAATTATTTATTTTAAAATGTACCCCTTTGTGTTTCTGTCAATGTGTAATGTAGTATCACTGTTAACATTTGCCCCAGGCGAATTCAGTAAAGTAATAGGAGTTGCTTAACAGCATCAGCAGCTCCGGATTTTTTCTCGGAAATAACAAAATGCCAGAAGCTATGTGTGTCAGGAGACTTTCAGTAGAGGTCTGAACACTGATATAACCTGCATGTTAGGTACTTTTAGGTATGGTGTAAACTCTGTCCCATTCACCTAACCACTCAGATGGGGAAACTACAGCTATGTAGGATATAGCTTGGGCATGCAGCCTCAAAATAGGGCTGTGTGATGAACTAAGGCCACATACATTATTTATGACATTTGTGAAACCAGCTGATGGAAATATCTAACAAAAGATATAAGGTCAAAAGGTGTCATGAGAAACTTCCATGATGCCCAGAAAAATGAAAATGCACTTTTCATGTTACATCCATGAATTATAAATGATAATAAATCATAATGAATTAGTTGATAAAACAAACATAGGTTTCTGATAATCTGCTACCAAAGTACAGCACAAACCTGCTATCATTACACAGACAAGTAGTGCCATGGCCTTCCCTGGGAACATTTTTTTTTATCAGAGGCCACTCTTTTACACTGAGCACAACTCAACAGTATATTAATAAATAGTACACCAACAAAATGTGTGTCTTATTTTGCTATCATATTTTCTGTCTATATATTAATTTAGTATATATTTAATCTTCTGTTTATTTTCCAAAATTTATAGGTGGTAATATTTTAATGTGTTCTGACTTAGAGCAGATCTTCATATCTTTGGTACTGAGTGCATTAAAATATATATCCCTGGGATAAACAAATGGAGATATGTGGATCATTCACATCTGACTTTCTTTGCTCTTCTACTTTTTCTGTTCTTACCCCTGTACCCTTGAGTCTATCTCATACAATCATAGGATCATTCAGGTTGGAAAGGATCTTTAAGATCACTGAACCTAGCAGTTAAACTAGTACTGCCAAGGTCACCACTCAACCATGTCCCTAAGCACCACGCATACATGATTTTTTAATACCTCCAGGGATAATGCCTCAACCACTTCCCTGGGTAGCCTGTTCCAATGCTTGACCAACCTTTCAGTGAAGAATTTTATCCTAATATCCAATCTAAACCTTTCCTGGCACAACTACACACCATTTCTTTTCACCTGGGAGAAGAAACCAATTCCCACTCCAGTGCAACCTCCTTTCAGGTAGTTGCAGAGAGCAATAAGGTCCCACCTGAGCCTCCTTTTCTCCAGATAAAACAACCCCAGCTCACTCAGCTGCTCCTCATGCCTTGTGCTCCCTCATCCACTTCACTGCCTTTCTTTGGATGCATTCTCTGTGTCAGGGAGCTGTTTGCAGGTTGCCATCTAAAATGCAGGTAGCACAACAGCCGGACTTCCCTCTTGCCTTGAACTTAATATCACAGAGTATCACCCTGGATTTACATCCTGCTGAATGACTCAGGGGCAGGTGTGCTCAGCTCCAGGACAGAGGGAGTGCTGTGCAGCTGCCCCTGGTTTATAAACATCCCCTTTCCCTTGCCTTCAACTGGAGCTCAGACACTCCTTTGATTCTGTGTCATCCCAGCCTGTCTCCCCACTGGGCAGCTTTCCTCAGATGAAAGACTCATTTGATCAATGCTTTCTTGTCCCTTTCTTCTGCAGTCTCTGTCAGATCTCAGAAAAAGTGTTCATCCTGTCTACAGCCTGACTGTGAGGGTAGGTCACTTAGGGTCTCCTTTTAAACAACAGCAGGTCCTGCCCTGGAGAACATCTCTTCTCATCAGCAGCATGAGCAGCTGCAGCAAGGAAAATGGAAAAATAAAACTTCTTATAGCCCAGAAGCACACAAGGGGAGCACAGGTGTAGCTCACACCAGGCCATTTGATTCAGAGTCACTCGGGAAGGGGAGATATTTTTGAAACACTTGCACAGGACCACCAAGACCCTTTATAAGCAATTATGAAGGCAAATGACCTCACGTTTGTTCCCATTCAGTGTCCTGTGGCTTCTAGATGAAAAGATGTGGATGAACAGTTGGAGCGAGCCTATGCTGCAGCCAACATCAACGTTTCCAAACAGCTCAATGGGCAAGTGGCAGCTTGAGTGCAAATCTGAACAGCCTGAGGGCAGCCCTAATTTCCAGCAATGTAGCCAAGCGATGGAAAGATGGAAAGAAATCCAACGAAAGTGTTGATGATAATCCCTGGGACTGAAAGATTTGGGTCAAACTCCAGACTACTGAACTAGGCAAAATCTAGTTCATTTTGGTTGCTGTGGCAGGCCTCTACCTCCTTCTGCTTACCTTAGTGATTTTTAGTAAACTAGGATAACTGACATAAGAAGCAAAATTAAAACAGACACCTGTAAAGGATCCTTGAAAGACATGAGGGAGGAATAATGCTGTAGAGGATTCCGAAAGCTAAGATGGATGACGGGAGAAAAATTAAGATGGAAGGTGGGGAAGGATGCTTGCTTTCTGACTTGAATATCTTGTGAAAGAGGAAAAAATGAAAATCCAGAAGTAAGAGGAAGTAAGGTAGAATGGAGCTTTGAAATAATGTCTTTCAGAGCGGGTATGAATCGCTATGAATAATGCATCACTAATTACAAGGATGTAAGTGCAGCCATGCATCCACTCTCAGGCATGTCAATTGGAATTTAAAGGGAAATGAGAAATGTGATAATACGCCTATTTCTATCAGAAACCACGTCTATTGCTGCTGTTTTCAGGGAGAGCTTTCTTTCAGAGATCAGTTCCTTCCCTTTATGTGGCACTGAAGCCATAAACGCCTGTGAACTGGTAATCTGTTTCCATGGAAATGAATGGGATGTCACAAATGTAGCACTATGACTTCATTTCAAGGTAGAGTACAAGGAGAAGATAGGCAGCAAAGGAGGGATATCACGTTATTTCAGACTCTTAGGACTGCCTACTGTAAATCTTCTTTGTTTGGGCACACAATGGAGAGGAGGGGGAGAGTTAAACTGCACTGAGTCATCCTTGAGGTTGATTGGGTGGGAGATGAGGGTTGTGATTATGATTATTCCTTGTCAGAAGACTCCTCTTGTGAAAGAAAAGCAATTGGTTTTTAATTATTTGTGTCTTTGTTTTCAATTTGTTGCAAGAGTTATGTACTGATGTACTAGAATAAAATAAGTTAATAAACTAATTTTGGTGAGAAAGTTAAGAAACTAAATGTAAGAAAGATTTCTTTTTTAGACACCAGAATATTGTTATTACTTTGTATATACCAGTTTTTCAAGATACAAATCATGAAGCAAAAGGTCATCACTTTTCACTCTATTGACTAGCACAAATATATGAGCCTTCCTTTGAAAAGCAGTAAGTAGTTTACCAACAAATCCAGTTTTTTTACAGGCCACTGTTGTTCAGTTACACCTTTTCTTTTCTCTTATTAGACTGTCTTTTCCCTGACACTTACATTTGCAGCCAAGATGACATTCTCAAATCTCTTTCTATTTCAGTGTCCTGTTTATCTGCTGTGTTTACACAGCACATTGGACCATGTTTGTCCTGGCCAATTTTCTTTTGAAAGTTAGAAGCAAAGGGTATTCAATACCTAAAAAGCTTTTTTTAAACCAAAGAATATTTATTTTGGAAAAAAACCTTCCTTTTAAAGTCTGCCAGATTTTTTTTTTTAACTTTATTTTTTAGATCTTTGAATCCCCAGGCATTTTCCTGTCCTGGCATTGTCTTTTAACAACTGTTAAGTGTTTGCTGAGAAGCAGCTTATCTCAGTCCATTCTTGTCTTTCTGCCGGTTTTTTATGGTTTTTTTTTTTCACTTCACATTTCCAGGTAAACTAAACCAATGCAGTCTCACAGTGAGCAAGGCGAGAACTAGGTCAACACACTGTGTTTGTAAACCCTTACAGAACGCTTCTAATTTTGTCACAGACATGGGAAAGGCTTGACGTTTACCTTCTTTCTCTGTAACCTGTTAAACGACCAGCTGGAATATTAGAGTGTGACATTACAAAAGAAGTTTGTTGAATGTTGTCCTGTACCAGGTAGGCAAGGCAGCAGAGCGAGGCAGTGAGCTTACGTACCCAGCCACAGCCCTGTCTTGGGAGATAAGGATAAAACTGTGACCTCTTCCTTGATGAGTCTTCCTCCCTCAGATCTTGCAGAATAACCACATCTTTCAAAAAATTTGGCAACTGAGTAATTTGTCCATTGGCAAGGAGAAGCAGCTTTTGATAAGCCTTTTTTTAGTTCTGTGATTGAAAAAAGCCATGGAGCTTATCAGATGTTTGATTTTGACAGTGTTACTGCACTGTGCAAGTGTTTTGAGGTACAAAACAATTGGATATCAGGTGTCAAATTCTAGAAATGCCATTGTTTACCTGGGCTGAAATCTCTGATGCATTCTAGCTTCCTGATGAGAATTCTGTATATGAGAGGTAGATTTTGACTGTATGTTGTTGAAGGAGAACTTAGAACATTAGTTATCTTCAGTGAAAAGACGTTATGATGCTCTCACTTGTGATAAGTAAATGAATAATAGGGAAGATATTTCCCTTTTTTCCTGTGGCTGTCTGGATCGTGAGTTTGCTCAACCCAGTAACAATTGTTTGCATCATAATTGGCTCAACAGTTTTTTCTGCCTATGTATAAACATTTCAGATGTATGCAGGATGCTAACAAAAAGAAACAATGAAACTAACAGATCATCTGAATAGAAATAGATGTTGCAGGCTCACAGGAAATTACTTATACTGATGGTGAGCCATGTATTACTCTCAAATAAGAAAGAAACTGAAGAGACTGCAAACATTACTGAGGAGATACCAGAACTTCATGAAAACATTTTAGGAAATCCTTGAGGAGTAATTGAGATAGAAGATTGAATTTCAGAGTATTATTCCCAGACAGTCGTGCTGCCAGGCAAGCGTTATATACACAATCTCAGCATGTCAGTATAGACAAGAAGCTGCCCTTCCCTTCTGGCACCCTGGTAGTTTGAAGCTCTTGTGTCTCAAAAAGCCTGCATCACCTGTAAGAGCAATTAGAAGGGATGTAGACTGGATGGATGCAGACCATTAGAAATCAGTGCGTCTGTACTACTTCCTGAACATCCAAATTCCATCCAAATTGTTCCAATGAACAAATTAAAACCAAAACCATGGCATTGGCCAAGCCCTCCTATTCTGTATGCATTCATCTCACAAAGCAGCATCTCAGGCCAGGCTTCCCAGTCACTGACTCCTACTTCTGTCGTTTGTTTTGGTTGTTTTTTTTCCTGAATCACTGATTTGTTTGCAGGCCCCATTTTCCTTCCCTTTCAGTTACTTTGTTACTTTTTGACAGAGGAAAATGTCTACTGTCACACTGCATCTGCAGTTGAAACCCCTGGCTTGAAAACTGATGAACTGCTTTTCTTGCATAATTTCCCTCCTATGGCCTGTGCTGTAAATAGAAGGGAAAAATAGCAATCTATGCCCCGTGGACATGGGAGTCATTATTTTTCTTTATTTTTGCAGAATATCTGCAGATAAACAGTGGGAAATCTTTTACCATGTAATCATTTTAAATGACATCAATTTAAATATGACAGCATTGCTATGTTTTGTTTAACTGCCAACTCCAATTAAACATTGTGCATCTTTTATTACTCAGATTTCTGGGGTTGCAACAAAGCATGGAATCTGTCCAGTTTTAGAGAGAACTCTATATTGCAAAATTATTATGAATCATCTTGCCCTATCTGGGGTCAATTCTAAATTTGAGTCCATCTCATACTGAATTTTAATGCTGACATTAGTCTTAGAACATTCTGATTGTGATTTGCTCTCTAATCAGTCCTTTCTTTCCAGTTTTTAATTCTCCTCAGTCTGTGAAAGCATCTCGCATTCCTTAATTTAGTGCTTAACTTCCAGCTTGATGTAATGCTTGTACAGACTATGAGTATCTTACCAAATTCTCCTGCTATCGTTTCCATAAACTCAACTGATGGGGTAGGTGGCAACTGAAACTTGTGCTGTATGTAAAGAAGGGCTTAATCACTTGCCAAAGAACCACAAAACCAGAATAAGATGTGAAAGAATATACTAAACACTTCATTGCCATGTAAATACACCAAAACAACAACTTCCTGAGAATGAAGGCAAAAAATTTAAAAAGCTTCCAGATAAGTTTTTGTACTTTTACATTACTTAGAAAAAAAGACAATATCCTTAGCAATCACTTATTTGTTAAATTATTCTACAGCATTCCACTGATGTCTCTACTTGATGCAGTGATGGACCAGACACTCACACGTGTGCAAACTGTCATTTTGGCACTGAAAGTAAAGGTAGATCACTGGGCAACAGAACAAATTTGAATAGGCCACCCATTATCTGATTGAAAAAGTTGTGAGAATATTACCCAGCCATTACACAGGATTAAATTAAAAAAAAAAAAAAGATTAATGGAAACTGAGTAAGAGAAGAAGTGTATCATCTGAATGTCCTCATGTTGGGCACATGACTTGGACACAAAATCTAGGTTATTCTCTATTGATGACCTTCCAATGCAGTGGAAAAGGAAGGGTTTGTAGAGTGAGTCAGAATAAACTTGTGACTTTGAAGCTCTGAATTCCTCTTAGGAGGAACCAGAAATAGATATCTTGACCAAATTAGGTGCCAAATATTCATACTCCCCAGAGAGATTTAAATTGTGTTTGTGGAGCCTAGACTGTGTTCATTTGGCATCAACCTTCCTCAGCAGTGAAAGATAAAAATCTCTTCACAAGCTTAAAAAGACAACTTCTCAGCTTTTTTATTTAAAAAATCCTACAAAATTGTCAGACCAACTCTCCTGGAAATTTTGCATTAATAAGTTTTGAGATACCAAAGAACCTCAGATGTCTCTGAATTATTTATTCAAACCTTAAACAAAGAAACAAATGTCAACAGCTAGGAGATTCCAAAACTGTTTCTTCCACATAAGCAACCTCATAAAACCCTGACTGCCTGTAGATTTAAATCGTTATACATTTGTTTCCTCCCTCTTTCTCTTTTTCTTTCTTTCTCTCACTTTTTCTTTCTTTCTCTCTCTTCTTTCTTTCTCTTTCTTTCTTTCTTTCTTTCTTTCTTTCTTTCTTTTTCTTCCTTCCTTCCTTCCTTCCTTCCTTCCTTCCTTCCTTCCTTCCTTCTTTCCTTCTTCTCTCTTTCTTTCTTTCTTTCTTCTCCACCCAAGATTTGTTGCACAGGAAGTTCTTTGAGGGAGTAAGCAACCAATGTCAACAGAAATCATCAATTGTGTGAAGAGTTTTGGGCTAGAACTCAAGACACCAAAGATTTCTTTTAATAGTGCATTTTACTACATTTAGTTCTATGTTCAGGGCATTGTACAATTGCCTTTCCCTACCTTGGGCAATGAAGAATCTCTGTTAAGCAGAAATCTTCTACATTACAAATGAAAAAAATCAGATAACTCTTTGGTTTTCTAGATCTGACTCCATGTTAATAAATTACCTTTAATTTGCATTCTGGGTGAAAAGCTCAGCAGCTCTATGTGCTCTGTGATTTAAAAGCCTGATCCAAAGGTAGCCAGGGTGACTGTTGTTTTTGCTCATGATGAAGTAACTGCTGTTAGATATTAATCTCACTTTGACTTGAATGTGTTAGAGTCAGACTGCAATGACAGCAGGATATCTTCCAGGGGAACTGTACAGACTTTATTTATTGATCTAGAAGCAGAAACAATCTAGCAGGTCATTTTCTGCTACTGCTGTGTTCTTCCTCACAGATAGTGGTGACAGACAGGAGACAATCTCTTTGCAAGATCATTTCCCCTGATTATTGCTGGCTCCTTTGCTGGCATCACTTGCATTCCCTCCCTTGTCCTTTTGACTTGTAAGAAAGCTGCCACTGGATTCCTCTTTAAAAACCAAAAGCATGAAGAAAAAGGCAAGAATTGCTTCAAGCCTTCCGGGGTTGGTAGACTAAATAGGGGAAATAGGCCAGAAAGTGGGTTTTATGGTGCAATAGCCACACTCCTATTGCTCTTCAATCTATGCTTGGCCAAGAGTTTTTAGATACTGAAAGGGAAGCATAGGCGCCCTACTGAGTATTTTGAGGCAGTTCCTATGTTTGCATATCTCCTTCCTCATACCCTTAGCAAGAAGAGACTAGTGGCATTTCTGTGAACATTCATGACTGCAATAAAGACTGGTGCGAGTGAGAACAGTGTGGCAGGAGACCCAGGAGCAAGTAGAAATGTAAATGAATCTCCAAACTGAAGCTGAAGGCATTGAAATCAACCAAAGGGAGACACAGAATTGTGCAAATCTTTCTAATTTCAGAATCTTGAGGCATTCAGCCATTTCTTCAGACATCATTATTCTCAAAAGAATAGTAAAAAGCTGTAAATATTGCCAATTCTAAACACCTATAACATGAGGCAAATGCTTTGCTAGTCTTTTTTACTTGTTTTGTGGTTTCAAAACTTCAACAATTCAAGGAGTGTTGAGCTTAGAATGCCTCTTTAGAAGGCCAGACTAGAAATATTTCATTTTAAAAGAAAAGTGAAGCCTTTTTGGATATATGATTGAATAAGCTGGGATTTGGTTGGAAAGATTTGGTGTGAAAAAACTGGCTGTGAACCTGTGGTAGTTGGCCACAGGATGTCAAAGGAAGAGGCCACCTCAGCTATGTAAATCATGTTCCCCTTCCCCTTCTGCAAAAAGTGAACATCATTATCAAGGGCAGCTCTGAAGATAGAGCCCCTGCTCTAAAAGCATGTATGGTAAATGTTCACACATAAGGTTTAGGTACAGTTTCTTGCTTTTTTGCAGTGGTTACATTCTGTGTTGTTCATTGTGATATAGAAAGAGTATTCATCCTGGATGCACACACTGGAAAGTGATGGCTAAGTTTGGATAGCAAACTAGACTAATCCAAACAATTGTTCACCCAAAATTTGTTTTCATCAAAGTATTAACAAATAGAAAGACACAAAACAAACAAAAAGAAAAAAAAACAGTCTAGAGTATTATTATTGGAAGGCCTATATGATCATGGATATCCAACATGCACTGGAATTCCGATGCACACTGAAACAGAAGATGTTCTTTAATGCACTCACCATGGTGTAAGCTATTGGAGCTAAACAGGAATGGACAATGAATATTTTCATCACTTTTGCTGACCAAGTACATTGTGGTTTAGTGTGTCTGTATCTCCTCCAATGGGTTAGAGTAAAACAAAAATGACACATTCTGCAGCACAAATAACTTCTTGTTTGTAATATGTCTTCTTTATGTTCTCAGTATTTGCTTTGCATAAACATCTGCCACAGCTCAGCAACCACAAAACACAGAAGATATGGATTTGCTGAAGACATTTATTGCCACATGATACTGATGAGCTTTTAAATCATGTAAGAGTCATACAAGAAGCAAGAAACTGGAGCAAAAAAGAAAAAAGCTTTGAACAAAAAATGCATACTTTTCATTTCACCAGCTTTACCAAATAGGCAAATATAAATCTATTGGGTCAAAACTTTCAGGAAATAGAGCTGTCCAGAACTAATATACAAGCCACAGTCATTCCAAACAAGCAAAGAGCCAGTCTCACTGGACATAAACCTTTTGCAAACTGATGTCAACTCAGCAAATAGTGATAGCCAAACTGTTTTAGAACTCAAAGGGTTATGGGTTTTATTAATAAATGCTGTTATTGGAATATTGCCCAAATATAATTTTTAAACCCAAAGCATTAAAAAAATTGCAATTCCAAATGTTTCAGTACATGAGTAATTAGAAAAGATTCCCAGGATTCATGCAGGTCTATAAGCAAGATAAATAATTTAAACATGCATAAGGATCATGAATAAATTTTGGAAAAAAAATAAACCAAAAACCCATAGGCTTGATATTCTGTAGTGCCAATTGACCATGATGAAAGACATGACCTGAACATTCAGTTTTGATAGGAGAGAAGGAAATTGCTCTCATCTTTCTCTACCTGAGACTATGAATCTGTGACTTCATTGCCAAACTCATGCCTTTTACTCTCTGTTCTCTCCTGAGGACAGAGAAAGAGCAGTTAGATGGAGCAAAGGCAAGAAGCAGTGAGGATGAGGCACTTGGGGTGTAAGAACAATTTAGTGTGCTGCTCCCGAAGTTTAAGCTGTTTGTTATGCATCTCATTAACCAGTCTTGCAGTTCTGTCCATAACCACTGCCTTGGCCTTGGGGAGAGCTTCTGAACATCTAGGGGTCTTCCAGGGACAGAGAAACCTCATCACACTGTGCTAAAATTTGTTAGGAATAACTTGATCAAACAAGGTTATTGTGGGTCTGCCTCTGCTGTCTATGAAGTTAAAGCCCCATTGACATCAAGGGAAAGAGGATCAAATGTTTTGTATTCTCTACAGAGTGAAGAGCTCCCAACAAAGAGTTCATGGTACTGTATCTAAGCAGCAGGAAATTTGCATTTTGTCATAGATGCCTGAGGGTTCAAGATTCTGCCTTTATCATATTTAATTTAGCACTTGCAACAGCAAAACAGATAAAGCTATGTAGTACCTCTGCAAAAATAAATAACTTTTTCAGTGCTAAGCCTTGAGCTCACTTTATAATATTTCTTCAGAAACTGAGATGGTTATCAACAACAACAGTGTTTATCAGCTCGTGGAATTACAGCAATCATGTGGCAGTGTGAACTCTCTTGTGCTCTGCAGTTTCCCTTAGGCTTGTAGGACTAACCTTTTCTCAGCTTGGGACCCTGGAGTGAGGAAAATTACTGTTCTGATGGATAGCCTATTATTTTTGCAAATGCCAGTACAGGGCCTGCACTGTCGCTGATGTCCATAGTCTTTGCCTGCAGGGCAAATGTCACTCTGGAGGTTTAGAGGATTTGCAGCAAACACTCATTCCAGACTGAATGGATCCTGTATTGTCATCCACTGAAATCCAGCTTTGGTGAATCTAAAATGCATTTTGTTGGGGGGCAGGGGAAGCAGGCAGGAATTCTGTTCCACTTCTTTATAATGATCATAATTTATCTTCGGTTACAATGGCATCATAGAGATTTTCTGCATCAGCATTAAGAACTTGATAGAATTGTTGGCTGTTATTTTTATTGGCAAGACCAGACTGTGAGATAGAGCAGAGTGCCAAATACTGTCAGACACATCAGACAAAGACAGTGTTATTGTACTATCTCTTCAAAGTATCCTTTGGAGAACTCAGGCATGCACTGATGATGGAAAACTAGGACTGAATAAGGAACTGATTTGAAGTCTGCCACAATCCAAGTCAATACATCAGATGAGACCAACTTCTGCTATCAGTGCTTCTGTGGCAAATGTGCAGGTGTGTCAGGTGGAGACCAGACAGAGAAAATGAGAGAAAGCAACATTTTATTCAATCAAATTGACAACATAATCTGTTATCTGATCATTATTAAACCAGAACTTTTTTTTCTTAATTTTGGATTGTTTATGTCATTTTAATGCACGTATTTCAAAACAGCTTATGTTCAAAACATCGGGTGCTAGATTAACCTTTAGGCTGTACACCATCAGGTATTATATATCCCACTCAATATCCTTGTGTGCCTACTCTCCCTTGCCTATGTTCAGTTTCCAGGTTCTGCTCATAAGATGTCCTTTTCTCTTGTGTGGCATTATGCTTCTTGTAGCGGGTTGAGTTTTTTTTCCGGGCGGTGCACCAATTTATGTAGTGGTTTTACATACACTGGTCTTTTGTGATGAGATAAGGATTAAGAGAAATGTAAAGC
Organism: Picathartes gymnocephalus; assembly: GCA_013390045.1. Taxonomy (NCBI): domain Eukaryota; kingdom Metazoa; phylum Chordata; class Aves; order Passeriformes; family Picathartidae; genus Picathartes; species Picathartes gymnocephalus. The sequence continues at coordinate 85,392 of WEKY01002712.1, forward strand.
AAGTCCAAACCTTGAAAGATAAAAGATAGTTTATTAGCAGAACTACGGACAAAAAGAAAAAAAAACTAAAAGAGAATCAACCTTTAGATGTTTCTCTCCCCCCCACCTTATTCATTTTTCCATACCAACACCTTTTTCTCCATTAACAACCTAACAAAACCAAAACTTAAAGGTCTTTGGTCAGTTTACCATCTTTGAAACAAACTTTTATCAGTTCAATTGGAAAAAAGAGTTTTTCTTGTTTTACCAGGTGAACTTTCCCACAAGAAATACAGTTCCTTTGTGGGGTTTAATATCACAGTGAACTCCCGCCCGGAGTTTGTTCAACTGTGACACTCCTTTCCTCGATACACAGCCTTTCCCGTGACTGTGCTGAGGACCCCAGCTAAAGTCTTGGGGGTAAAGTTTTAAGGACAGCAGTTTTTAGGTCTTCTTTCTTTCTCTCTCTTTGGAAGCAAGGTCTCTCTCATCCCTGGAGCATGGATTCTTTTTCTTCTATTCCTGGGGCAAAGATTTCTCATCTTTCTCTCTCTCTTTTCTGTAGCAAAATTCTCCATTTCTTTTCTGTTCAAGTTTCTCATGAACCATAACTACTTCAACATTTGCTTGCTTCAACACAGTTAAGAGCTGCACCCCCCCCCAAGTCATGCAATATGGGTTATAAGGAATTACCCATCACCATAGCTCTACAAGAAAATTTCAGCATAAAGGCATCTCCTTTTTCTCTTCCCTCTAGACTTTCAGTCCTCTTTTTACTGACTTAGACATTCTTTGTTGGTTCTTTCTGTGTTCTTATTCTTTTTTAAATCCATTCTATGCACTTAAAAAGTTAATTGCCGTTCTCAGTTCAGCTGCAATTCTACGCATTCCACGGGGGAGGGGGAGGGGGAACTTTACGGCCAAAGCTAGCAGGTTCCGATACCTCGCAGGCTGATTTTTCTCTTGTTAGGTGTTTGCAGCACCCTGAGGAGGCCGGGGGGGGAAAACAGGGACTCGGCGTCCCCCTGGCACTCCCAGGGTGGAAGACAGGAGCAAACAGAGGCCCGGCCCAAGAGAGCCGTGCCAGCCGCATGGAACTGCATTCTCTTCAGCCTGGAGGAGCTGCCGTGCTGCCCAAAGGAGAAGGGGGGGAAGGAATGGAGCCCCTTCCTCATGCAGGCCGGGGGAAGGGGGGGGGGAAGACCCGTCCGCCCTACGGGGACTGACGGATTCTCCCCCCCCGCCTTTCACGTTGTTACCTCTCCTCTGACCGGAAACAAAAGAGAAAGATTTTAGCTACCTTGCTCTTAAAATGTAGGTTTGCCAAAGCGATTCTAACACGTAAGTGGTCACACAGAATGCTTGTAACAGAGCCCAGCCAATCTCTGGGCTTCCCAGATCTATCGGAAGCCGTGCTTAAAGGAAGTTGTAAAAGCCTCTTCAGGAAACATAAATTTGGCCTTTTTTTTAAACCATGACACTTCTTAAACCTCCTTTTGTGATCAAGTGGACAGAAGGCTTCTGTGAAACAAAAATCCATATTGGGCACTTTCTAACATGCCAGGTGGTGCTCTTGTAGATGCAGCAGGAGCGCCCTTGGACCGTAATTTAAGGGCAAAATATTGCCCAAAATATCAAAAGTTTGACAATGTTTCTTTTTGTCATTTATCTTGGTATAAGACTAATGATTTGTTTTTCAATAAATCTTCAGTTCACTCCAGGTGAAAGCCTGTAGGTTTCTGTTTAAAGCATCATACTTTAAAAATGTTACCAAAGCCATGCACCATCTGACTGGAATCCAATCACAATTTCTTCATTTGTGAGAATTGCCAACATCCTCAGTCCTTCACACAGCACAGTCTGTTCTTGGCCATAGGGTTTCATTCCACAGCATCCTGCAATTGCAACCCCACAGCACAGGGAATCACACTTCTGCTGCTTCCAATTCAAATAAAGGCAAAATCCAGCAGACAGCTGGATGAAAAGAAAAATCTGATTTTTAAAGAGCTTGGAAATCCTGTGTTTAAAATTTCATCTTGTTCTTCCTCCTTGCTGTGCTTATACAGTACACAGCAAATGTAATTTTCCTGAATATTCTGGCATTCCTTATGAAACCCATAAAGCAGGTACTAGTGGACAGAGATCCTGGCACCAACACAGCGGGGTTAGATGATCAGAGTGAACAGAAGTTTGGATCCTCCTTTTTCCTGTAGAGAGTGCATCTCCAACCTTCATCCAGACCCCTTTACCCAGGCCCCTGTCCCATCCTGGGTTTGTCCTTCATACTGCTACAGGAATACAGCACATGGAGACTGAGGAAACCTTTGAAGTGCTCTCCTGCACAATAAACAAGTCTCCAAAGAGAGGAGGAAAATGCAGGACAGTTTATGGGTTGTTTGGATGGTGCTTTCCCAGCAGAAGTGCAAAGAAGACTGGACCACAACATCCCTCAGGCAACTTAAAGTATGTATGGCCTGTGTCTCTCTTTTACAGCCTGCATGAGGGAATCAATGCTTCTAAACAAAATCCCACCATTTTCCCTTATCTCCAGGGTTTCCACCTCCACTTACAGACTTTTGTCATCTGCAGATTGCAAGAGTAAGCAGTGGAACAAATGGTTATGCAAATGATACTCGTGAGAGCAGGAAGAGTGGTTGAAGTGCTGTCTGTTTGCAAGGCAGAGCTGGGAGCCATTGCCTAAAAGCCAGGAATCTTTTTTCAGGATACATCGCAAAATGGTAAATGTTCAACTTCACATTTCCATTGCAAATTTTCAGTATGAAAGCAACAATGATAGGAATTACTTACAAGACAAAATATGATGTTCCAGGGTGGAAAATTTGTCATCTGTATGAAGTATAAGCTTCTACAAGTAGTGTCATCCTCATCTGTCACATTACTCTTCATCTCTGGGGGAAAAAATGCTCTACAGATTGGTCTTTACTAAACAATCTTAGTTCCAGTGAAGAAAAGGCTGGAAAAGATGTGCTTGACTTCACTGGAAAATAAGCCTTGTATTTTTCATAGCATTCCACTCATTCATTGAACCACCACTCTCTCTGTAGCTCAGTGCCAATGACCTGCAGGGCTGTAATTCCCTTCACAGAACCACAGAAGTGTTCAGGTTGGATGGGACCTCTGGAGGCCATCGGGTCCAATCTCCCTGATCAAGCAGGGGCACCTACAGGCAGTTTCCCAGGACCATGTTCATACAAGTTTCAACTGTCTCCAAGGGTGGAGGGTCCACAGTCTCTCTGGACAACCTATTCCGGTACTCAGTCACCCTCAGAGGGAAAAAGTATTTCCTGATGTACAGAGAGACTCTCCTGAGCTTCCATTTGTGCCCGTCACCTCTGGTCCTGTCGCTGGACACCACTGAGAAGAGTCTGGCTCCACCCTCCTTTCATGCCTTTGTCAGGTATTTACACACATTGATGAGATCCCCCTGAGCCATCTCAGCTCGAGGCTGAACAGTCCCAGCACTCTCAGCCTTTCCTCAGAGGGGAGATGCTCCAGGCCCTTAATCACCTTTGCAGCCCTTCAATGGATTCACCCCAGTAGCTCCATATATCTCTTGTACTGGGGTGCCTAGAGCTGAACACACCTCTATCTGTGCACCAAATAAAATATTATTACCTAATAATTAGAAATCTTAATTTGTCCTGTCATCCTTACTGCTTTATTATGATTTCTGTAGGGGTTTTATACTCTCTGATTTATGGTCAGATTTCAAGGCATTTTCTTGCCAGGAAGAGTGAGGAGTACAGCCATTAACTATTCTTTTTTTAGTGACTATTATATGAAAAAATGTAGACATCTTATGTTCTGAGAGGCCGAATCTGTATGCAGGCCAGATCGAATCTGGGTTACTTGTATCCCTGTCAACTTAAATGAATCTCTTAACTTCTATTAAACCCTACAGCCTCTTACTTTGTCACAGTTCTGCATTGTGTTTGCATCTAGAACACCATAGGAAACACCCATTGCATTATGTATCGCTAAGGCTTTCTGGGTCAAATAGGAGAAAGGAAGTTGCAAAAGAACAGCATACACTGAAGGAATACCGTAATTGAATAAAGGATCCTTAACTTTTTCGAGTTCACTAAATCTTTGAAAATGCTTTCTTTTCTATTAATTCTTCAAAAAAGAAATATTTAATCTCATTTTCTCTGCAGAAGCAATGGTTTTCAATGCTGTTTATTCCACAACATCGTGGAATACCAGGTTATACCGAAGATTCATGCTGGATGATGGTTGAACAAGGAGCTGTTTAAAACACAGTTGTTCTTTGTTTTATCTGATTGTGATTGCCACTTTCTACTCCTTCTCTCATAGAAATCTTCTATGCACAAGTCCTTCCCATGACCCCTAATAAGGAGAAGGTGGAACATAGCACTTCATTTCCTTCTGCTCCCAAGACTGAGGTCTTGGCACACCTGCCTTGGAGAACTAGAACCTGATGAGCCAAACAGAGAGCATGAAGAGAAAGCAGATACACCTTTTGGCTCTTGTAGGCTTTTTGACATTATACATATGGGAGACAATGAAATACCAGTGCTTTTTTTCCCCCAAGGACCACCCACGGCTGCAGCAACATGGAAAGAGAGAGACACAGGGAGTTATGAAGGGAGTTACGCTATCTGACCCCTTTTGAAGCTTTTCATAATGATGAGCCTACATTTCTGCAGATCTTCCATAATCTTCATGGCAAATCTTAAAGACCCACCCAGGGTCTTCTTATGCTTGATTCTTCTGTTACACACCGTCATTTGGGACATAGCTCATACTCTATTTCCTATGGAAGCAGTCGCCATTTTTCCACAGGAAGGGCATAAAATGAAATCAGTAACTTTTCTGCAGAGACATGAAACCCTTAAAGCCCACTCCAAAGGAGAGGATCGTTTGCAGTCACATCATTAAATAAACACCATGAAGTAAAACCAACAGATGTGTTTATTATGTTGTTTTCCACTGACTGTAGAAGTAGAACGTGAGAAAATCTTCCAAGGCAGTAATGGTAAAATAATCTGTAAGGGGATGAACCAGAAAGAAAACAAAAGTAAGGCAGTTGTGTAAATCCAGAATATTTCATTCTCAGAATAATTTTGTGCTTTACTCAGGTGCAAGTTGAGCCCTGGTTGGTCCCTGGGAAGCAACTGTCCTTTTCATCCGTGCTCCCATGCTTGGTGGGGTGGAGCTGGTCCAAGATCATTGCATGCAGCANTGTTCATACAAGTTTCAACTGTCTCCAAGGGTGGAGGGTCCACAGTCTCTCTGGACAACCTATTCCGGTACTCAGTCACCCTCAGAGGGAAAAAGTATTTCCTGATGTACAGAGAGACTCTCCTGAGCTTCCATTTGTGCCCGTCACCTCTGGTCCTGTCGCTGGACACCACTGAGAAGAGTCTGGCTCCACCCTCCTTTCATGCCTTTGTCAGGTATTTACACACATTGATGAGATCCCCCTGAGCCATCTCAGCTCGAGGCTGAACAGTCCCAGCACTCTCAGCCTTTCCTCAGAGGGGAGATGCTCCAGGCCCTTAATCACCTTTGCAGCCCTTCAATGGATTCACCCCAGTAGCTCCATATATCTCTTGTACTGGGGTGCCTAGAGCTGAACACACCTCTATCTGTGCACCAAATAAAATATTATTACCTAATAATTAGAAATCTTAATTTGTCCTGTCATCCTTACTGCTTTATTATGATTTCTGTAGGGGTTTTATACTCTCTGATTTATGGTCAGATTTCAAGGCATTTTCTTGCCAGGAAGAGTGAGGAGTACAGCCATTAACTATTCTTTTTTTAGTGACTATTATATGAAAAAATGTAGACATCTTATGTTCTGAGAGGCCGAATCTGTATGCAGGCCAGATCGAATCTGGGTTACTTGTATCCCTGTCAACTTAAATGAATCTCTTAACTTCTATTAAACCCTACAGCCTCTTACTTTGTCACAGTTCTGCATTGTGTTTGCATCTAGAACACCATAGGAAACACCCATTGCATTATGTATCGCTAAGGCTTTCTGGGTCAAATAGGAGAAAGGAAGTTGCAAAAGAACAGCATACACTGAAGGAATACCGTAATTGAATAAAGGATCCTTAACTTTTTCGAGTTCACTAAATCTTTGAAAATGCTTTCTTTTCTATTAATTCTTCAAAAAAGAAATATTTAATCTCATTTTCTCTGCAGAAGCAATGGTTTTCAATGCTGTTTATTCCACAACATCGTGGAATACCAGGTTATACCGAAGATTCATGCTGGATGATGGTTGAACAAGGAGCTGTTTAAAACACAGTTGTTCTTTGTTTTATCTGATTGTGATTGCCACTTTCTACTCCTTCTCTCATAGAAATCTTCTATGCACAAGTCCTTCCCATGACCCCTAATAAGGAGAAGGTGGAACATAGCACTTCATTTCCTTCTGCTCCCAAGACTGAGGTCTTGGCACACCTGCCTTGGAGAACTAGAACCTGATGAGCCAAACAGAGAGCATGAAGAGAAAGCAGATACACCTTTTGGCTCTTGTAGGCTTTTTGACATTATACATATGGGAGACAATGAAATACCAGTGCTTTTTTTCCCCCAAGGACCACCCACGACTGCAGCAACATGGAAAGAGAGAGACACAGGGAGTTATGAAGGGAGTTACGCTATCTGACCCCTTTTGAAGCTTTTCATAATGATGAGCCTACATTTCTGCAGATCTTCCATAATCTTCATGGCAAATCTTAAAGACCCACCCAGGGTCTTCTTATGCTTGATTCTTCTGTTACACACCGTCATTTGGGACATAGCTCATACTCTATTTCCTATGGAAGCAGTCGCCATTTTTCCACAGGAAGGGCATAAAATGAAATCAGTAACTTTTCTGCAGAGACATGAAACCCTTAAAGCCCACTCCAAAGGAGAGGATCGTTTGCAGTCACATCATTAAATAAACACCATGAAGTAAAACCAACAGATGTGTTTATTATGTTGTTTTCCACTGACTGTAGAAGTAGAACGTGAGAAAATCTTCCAAGGCAGTAATGGTAAAATAATCTGTAAGGGGATGAACCAGAAAGAAAACAAAAGTAAGGCAGTTGTGTAAATCCAGAATATTTCATTCTCAGAATAATTTTGTGCTTTACTCAGGTGCAAGTTGAGCCCTGGTTGGTCCCTGGGAAGCAACTGTCCTTTTCATCCGTGCTCCCATGCTTGGTGGGGTGGAGCTGGTCCAAGATCATTGCATGCAGCATCCTTGTAGCCCTAATGTCTTTGTTCTGCTCTCCCGAGGCTCTGCTGAGCTGCTACAGCCTCTTTGATGTTGGCAGCCCAGAAAGCATGAAGACTCTTACTGAGCAAGGAAAATAGAGGGTGAAAAACCCTCAAATAACACAGCTGAAGGCAAGAACCAGGAAAAGGGTAAAAGAGGGCAAGTAAGGACAAGAATGAAAGGAGAAAAAGGAAAAATCCATCGGTCTTCCTTGCCAGCAGAAAGGAAAAAAAAACCAGTTACCAGAGATGAGATTTTGGCTGTGTATCTTGGTGATTTAGAACCTTTTGTTCAGTTAATTGGCAAAGTAAATCCAGGAACAAAAAGACTGAAAATCTTTTTCTTAGAAGGGTAATTTTCATAGAAAAAAAAAAAATTAATTGCATGCCAAAACTTGTGAAACAATTAGCATTTTTTCAGGTTAAGCCAGCGGGCTTTTAACTATTAAAAAAGCCTGGGCATGTAAACAGGGAACATTACAACCTCCATCTCAGTAGCTTAGAGTAAGAACTTAAAGTCTGGCTTTTTTAATATGAAGAAATTCTCTAGTTTCCTGAAGACTTTTACTTTTTTAGCCAAAAAAATCCCAGATCACTGCTCCAGTAATGAACCATCATCTAATTCTACTCTGCAACCTTATCTCCTGTTCTGCTTCTCTTTTTGCTGGATTACAACAGTAGCACAATTCTTGGGTTATTTGAGCAGCCTTAGGAACAGAAATGATGACAGTCCAGGGAATTTCTCAGTAATGCTGGGATTAGATTACTTTTATAAGAGATACAAGCTCACTTCCCTTAAAGCTGAGAGAGAATTTAAGTAAGTTCTTTTGCACCCTGGGTCAGCGAAGGTAAAATAAGCCGAGCTTTAGTAACTGCAGAGATAGTTTGTCCCTCAACTAATCTTTTCCTAACTAAAGCTACATGGGGAAACAGAGGATCTTTTCAAAAATACTGAAATTTTCACTTGAAAAACTTAATCTGGAATCAATTACATCATTTATCCATATAAGCACAACACTATTTACTGTTTTTCTAAATATCATATCTTAGTTCATGTTCGTGACATTAATTATATAAGCACATACAGAGTTCATTTACTAATCTGAAGTCCCTTGCAAATTCTAGTAAACTGCATTTTCATGTGCAAACTTTCCCCTAGTGACCAAGAAACACAGAAATGACTGAACACAATCAGTATTTGAATTCAGATTGGAATATATCACCATCAAGATCAGAGCAGAGTGGTTGGCTTCAGCACCGCCCACATCTCATCTGCCTTGTTCAGCCCTCACTTTCCTTGCCCTGGATCTGCAGAGCATCTGTGGAGGTTGTTATCCGCTCTCCCTACTCCAGGCAGCCATTCCCCCTGCAGCCCCTATCAGCTGGTACCAGGTGAGAGCTGCCTGTGGGTTCATCCGGACCTGAGAACATCTGGAGGACTCAAATTATTGCCATATGCTGGAAGAGCCCTCCCTGGAAGGTCAGAGAAAGGCCTGAGCTGTGTTTGCAGCACTTGAAGCATCAGAAATGGTATACCAGTTTCATGGGGAGGGAGACCAAAAAAATACTGTAGATATGGAGGAAGAACATGTTCTGAGTGCTACACAATGCCCAGCCCTAGAGCAGCTGCCTCTGAGGGTCAGTTATTCTTCAGAGTTCAGTATTCTTCAGAGCAGGAGCAGGGTAGCAGTCATCAGTAAGATATATTCCCCAAATCTCTTCATTAATGCTGTAAAATATTTTTTCCTCCTGCAGTAGGTTTTCTCACCATTTGCTGGTTTCCTGACAAATTATTTGATTACAAGCAAGTAAGCAACAAGTCTTTTAAAGGCTTTTGATAAAAATGGCTTGGAATTCGTTCACAGAAGATCTTGATTAAATAAGACAAACTTGGGGGTAATTTTCATAAGAAGCTGTTGCATAGAAATATCCTCCCTCACTCGTTATGGTGAATCCAGATTACTTCTATCAAAGTCAATAAAATTGATCTGGATTTGTGCCATTGTATCTGAGGAGAGAATTTAGCTCACAGTTGATGATGAGTACACTAGATATGCCTTGTATGCAAATGCATTTGTTCTCCAACCCATTCACCCTCTCAATATGATGTTTATTTCCATATTATTATTTAAATCAAATAGACTGTTAGAGTCAAAGTCACAAAGTTGAGCTCCTCTAATACAGAAAATGCCAGAAATAAGCTACCACTTTGTTACGCTTTTCATGATGATGCAGTTGAAGCTGGAGCTCTATCCCATCCTGTTATCTGCTGGATGCCTTAGAAGATTCAATACTCAGCCTTTATGCACTGTTTAGTTTGTTCTCACCAGTTCATTTAGTGGCTGAGGGGAGAGTAGAGAAAAAAAAACAGAAAAACAATCCTTGAGAGCAAAACTTCTATGAAAAGGACAAAGTCCTGGGGGAATTACTGGAACAGATACTGTGCTTCTTTCTCTCTCTTCCTTACTGGTATAAAGATGTACAGTAGGCTGCTTAATCCTTGTAAGTGCAGCATCTCATGAAAAAGCTCTACCTTTTAAATTTTTTTTTAATTCCCAATTATTTGAAAAAGTCCAGAGTCTGTCCCCGAATGCCTTTTACTCTCTGGGCTTTCTCAGTTTTCTCTGTGCTTGTTTGTTGTTCTTTTTTGTCGACAAGTGGACCAAAGTTTCCTGAAAACTCAGCCAAATAGAGGCTATCATAAGATATGCACACAAAGAGCACTACAGCAGGCTGTTAAGATGGGGTGGGAGGACGTGAGGGTATTTCAAGGGCTTTTGGAGTGTACCCAAGAGATTTTAAGCAGTCTTTGCTGAATCCTTGCTAAACTCTGCATGGTTGCCATTTGATTTCACCTTCTTTCTTTCTCTTTCTTTCTTTCTTTCTTTCTTTCTTTCTTTCTTTCTTTCTTTTCTTTCTTTCTCTTTCTTTCTTTCTTTCTCTTTCTCTCTTTCTTTCTCTCTTTCTTTCTTTCTTTCTTTCTTTCTTTCCTTTCTTTCTTTCTTTCTTTCTTTCTTTCTTTCTTTCTTTCTCTCTTTCTCTCTTTCTCTCTTTCTCTCTTTCTTTTTTCTTTTTTTCAGAATACATTGGTCACCATTACAAGAAAATGGAACTTTTAAATATCCTTTGTTATGATCCAAAAGATCATTCGGACTTGTCGGGGCCACATCGTTGTATACCCAGTTGTGCTTTAGGTTCCAATGGCTTTTCAAGAGGATGAACTGCTAAATGGGAGTAAAAGTCCTTAAGCATTCCCATTCAAAGAACAATTCGGCCAGCAAAATATGGTATGAAAGTGAAAGTCAAGTTGATACAACCCTTCACAACACAATGTATGCCAGCTTTTCTGTTGTTTTGGCTATTTTACCTCTTAGGAAGAACCACTTGCTACAAAAAAGCTCAAGCTATCATTTTGCCCTCCAGCACACTGGCTGAATGCTGACACACTTACTGGCAGGAATATATAAAAAATAGGACAAATATTTAAAGGAAGGAATGCAGTATAAGGTCTTGTTACCCAGCAACCATGTGTTTAAAAGGACATCTGTCAGTCACAGCCAATGAGAACTTGACAGCCTTTTAATTGTCTACTGATGGAGAGGTCAGCAAGGTACCTCTAGGTTATAAGGCTTGTAAAGAACTGCGAAAACAACATTTAAAGCATGGGGAAAATTAGATACTTCAAAACGATTTTTCTAAAATGTCAAAGCAGTTTTGATTTCTGTCCTGAATTCTATCTAAGACCTTCTTGGTAATGACCAGGCTTTCTAAAGGGTGTTGGTAAAATAAATTCAAAGGAGAAACACCAGCATATGTTCTTATTTTTTCTTACCTTGCCTTTAGCCATAGGAGAGAGGGATCCACAATATGCAGGCACACCAATATTTTCAAATGTTTTCATTCATCCAGCTTTCCAGCATTAAGGAATAACTTTCTGATTGCGGTGCTGTGAAATATTCCACCTGTAACTACTCATGGCTGCACAGTGTCAGATTCTGAGGTGACATTTGAAGTGTAGTACCAGTAAGTCAGTTTTTTGCATTAAAACTCCCTAAAATATTCTACCTCTTTAAGTAAGGAACAAGAGTCTCATATCACAAAGTCCAAAGGGAAAAGTACAAATGGAGGCAAATTAAACTTAATATTTTTCACCTTCTTCAAATATTTATTCTTTTCTTTATTAATGTGTATGGTAATGTTTTTTGCTGGGGTCTCTTCTGCCTTTATAAAACTATTTGGTTTTGCATTACAGTGATACTTAGATGGTTTCCCAAAGACAAAAAAAGGATCTGGTAGAGTCTGCCTGTGCAAACACATTGTAAGAGACTATTAAGTTTACACATCTCAAGAGGTGAAAAAAATGAGGCCAGAGACTTGCTCCAGGTCATCAAAGTGAGCTTCAGATTTAAGCCTTGAGTCATAGTCTCTGTCAATACTTTTATACTCTGGACTGCACCACTTACTCTATAATTATAAAATAATCATGCTTGCCTCAGGATCTTTAAGACTTGAAAGTTTTCCCCAAGGTATCTGATGGTGGTAATAGCAATAGGTGCCATGTTCAGAGCCACTGCAGAAATGCAGGAATAGGAAGTGTCTGGGGAGGAGGTGACTTCAACCCCAGCCCAGTATGAAATTAAAACAAAGAGTGATAAAAAACTGCTACCCTTGGCCAAAAAATCTATGCTGAGCAGGAAGCTAGGGAAGAAAGAGAATGGCCTGGGACACTGGTGATAAATTCCATTGCACCATTTCTCCCTGCCCCTTCTGCCACCCCAGACTGGTGAGCTTGCTGTGAGTAAATTCTTCAGCTGCTATCACAAAAGCTAGAGACAGAACCCAGAGAGCAATACATGAAGTACTGGGAGCACTGTGCATAATCCCATCCAGGTGAGGAGGACTGAGGGCCAGGAAGCTTGGAGTCCAGTGGCAGTGGCTACTGAGTCCAGGAGCCAGCCAGCAACCACCCAGCTTCACCTTAGGTCAGAGGCCTGTTTGCAGACCCTGTCGGTGAGTGCCAGGTGAGAATGTGCTCTGATGCCCATGGAGCCTGCTGAAAAGCCAAGGAATAAGCAGTGAGGAAAAACAGCATGAAAACAGACAGTGGGAGCTGCTGCATTTTCCAGCAAGCACTTTGTCACCAGCATAGAGCTCCAGCCCAGGAGGCGTGAACAGGCTGCTGTCCTGTAACATCTCGAGGTGCTCTCACCTACTTGGGGAGGTGACAGCTGTTGCCACTGGTGTGAAACAGATTTCTTGCTTGCTTAGAGAGACGTGTTGTTTCCATCTCGTTCAGTACAAACAGGTAAGAGCCCTGTAATCTTACAGGTACCTTTTTTTGTAAGGCATGATTCTGAACCTGCTCCAAATGCTTGTTCCTTATCCATTCGCAGTCTACTATGGACAGGAGAGTGTGGAACACGTAGTAGAGTCCCAGTGACAGAGATGTGCTGACAGTTTATGCTTGTTCTTCAGAGGTTTTCTTCCTGTGATTTATTTAAGACAGAATTCTGAGGAAATATGTACCAGACACTTTTAGCTGAATCAGAAATGCATATCTGTATGGAGAATGCCAGAAATGTAACACCCCATCCTGTGTGTTGAAAGAAACTTTCCTCCCTACAGATCTTCCTTTGGAATAAAAAGGGCTCAGCTATTCCTGAAATATTGTTTTTGTACTACGGCGGGACTCCCTTGTTCCTCCTTTAGACCAATGTAGAGGAAAGCTTGGATGTGGAGGAGGACCAGGTAAGATGCTGCTCCCATTTGGCCCTTTGGGGAATTCCAGCAGAAGGGATTCTCTGAGGGTACTAGATCTCCTACAACTCCCTTACCTGTGTCTCTTCGTGGTCCTCAAGGCTTTGATGAGCACAGTCAGGCTCTGTGACATGGCAGAAGGTTTCTGCTACAGCACTAGAGACATGAGGAGATTGCAGAACCAGGAGCTACAGCCCTGCTAAACCTTTTCCATGAAATGTCAACAACACAAGTTTTCCCATCTAATTTTATATTGTTGTCCACATTTCACAGGAGATGGAAGGTTTATACCAACCAGAGCTATAATATATAGAATTCTTTGAAGTTTACAACTGCTGAACTCACACTTTCAGCAACACCCTCAGCAGTGCCCAAAATTGTTATCAAACCCACTCTGTTGGTGTTTTGTTGCTGTAAAAAACCCCAAAACCCAATAACTTGGGCCACAGCATTCAACTTCCTGGATGAAAACAGAATGAGCTTTGTAAATATTTATTGTATAGGATGTACCAAACCCCAGCTCAGTTCTTTTTACTTACAATTCAGATGACCTCTTTTCTACCAAGTTATCCATAGTTTGGAGAATCACTTTTGTGGTTCTTGCAACCACAGCAGAATGGCTCTTGACTTATGGAATTTCACCAAGATGTGAATTTTGCAGGGGTAAAAGCTGGTGCCTGCTTGGCATCAGCTGGCACCATAAACCCAAAGTCAGGATTGGTGCAAAGCCTTGTTCTGTGCAAGAGTATGTGCTGCCTTCTGACTTCTGAGACTAGGAAACAAAGCAATGCTTGTTTTAGCTTGATTCACAGTGTTAAGTAGCCAATCCAAACCTAATTTTGCTCTGTCAGGTTAAAGGATATGTATATCAGTTAGTAATCTTGGATTTGGCTTGACACTTGATGCTCAGAAAAGTTTGCAGGAACACAGCTTGCTTCAAACAAGTGGAAAGAGCTAAGAAAACATTTTCTGGATAAGTTTAGTCCAGATGCAACTCAAAATCCAGTACCTGTAGCTTTTTAATGATATTTTCCTTTCTCTGCCATTCTCTCAGGTCAGAACTGGGGCAAGCAATTTGAAGCAGCAGGGACTACTTCTTACTTACATATTAACCTTTCCAGTACTCCATGCCCTCCCTTCTTACTCTGCACAGTAACAGGCTTCTGCCATTACAAACTTGTCTGTTTTGATAATTGGGCAAGATTTGAGTTCCAGAAGGAGGATCTAATAAGTGATATTATTTAATGTGCCTGTTGAAAGTGTGATCCTTAGGAAAGGAAGTGGTTTTAAATGATGGATGATCAAGTAAGTAATAAAGTCCACCTGGAAATGATATCATTCCATGCAGGTCAATTTCTATTTTGCTAACTTTCCTCAAGACTGAGCTATAAATCCCTCTGGTTGTGCAGAGCAATGCTGTATAAAACCCTAAATTTTGGTGTCCATATCACAGTACCATGTGGGTTGATGATCATTAAGGTATCATCCCTCCTCTCTCCTTGGGCCCAAGAGGCCCACTTCAGCTCAGGCTTGGTCTTGCCTTTCACCCAGACTCATGGACAGACTTTGGATTCGTGTAACAGCCTTGTGTCCAGTCCTGTCTTTGGTCCCTTCTTCTACTATTCCCAACTGGTGACCCTGTATGGATCCTGGATTATGACTTTTTTTTGAGGAGGGGGGGGAGGCGAGGCAGGGCGGGCTGGGCTGCTGATGGACCCTGTTACCAGCACCCAACTCTGCCTGCTGGAGGACAGTCAGTGAGGACACTGTGTGCTTTGGGGTTCGCCTCAGCTTCTGGCTAATCCCTCTGCTGATGGCCAACCATTCCTTCCTGGCAGGCTAACACCTGTAGCATCTCCCACCTGGGTCACACAGTAATCAATGCCTCTGGCCATCAGCAAGTACTGCTCTATGCCTGGAAAGCACGTCTAACTAATGCTCACTGGCTTCCACCTGTCCTGCTGCTAGCAGTCTTGCTTTGAGAGTCACTTTCTCCCTTGCTCCCTTTCTGTCTGTTCACATTCCTTACTTGCTTTTATTTCTAATGTTTGTTTATTTTTTGGGTTTTTTTTCAGAATCTCTAGAGTTGATGAGTATTATCATTTGTGTATAACCCTCATCCTCTACTCTATCTGGGTTTTTCAAAACGTGACAGACTGTGGTGCTGAAAGGGTGAAATGTTATGATAAAATAATGTACTGCTATTCAAAGAAGCATATTCTGTGATTTCTCTCCCTCCTCCAAAACTATGAACATAAATTATGTTGCTGGTTACATTATCACCACGCGCTGCAATCAAGCATTCATAAGATTCAAATCCACTGAAGTCATAAGCAGTCTTTGAGTTAATGCATCCAAGAAAGTCCAAGGAGTATTATGCAGTACTTGGTTTTCTGGTTTTGCAACATAGTTTGGTCCTTTGGAAAAGGGAGTCAGAAGAAAGCAGGCTGAATTGAAGGTAAAAAAAAAAAATAGCATATATTAGTGTGCTTGAACTGCTTCTACATCTATTTCACCACCGTTTTCTGCATACCCCTCTTCATGATTCAAACTTCATCTCCTGTTTCTGATAAACTCCTTGGTATTCATTCTTAATATAACAGAATGTTACAGTTACGTAATATTTATAGCAAGCCTTCCTAAATCCTCTAAATTAACTTAACTATGCAAAAATTCAAGCTATGCATCAAGAACCAAGCACAACAGCTTTCAGTTGTGGGAAAGAGTGAGAAGTTTAACTCTCAATTTCCTGGATTTACCAAGCTTAATCCTAACCCAGAACATTTGTTTTAATGCATTTCTCTGTATTTTGGGAAATAAAGGAGCATTTGTCTCCATTGCATGTGCACACAAAGACAATTTCAGTATCTCCAACTATCATATATAATATACCAAAAAGATTCATTCACAGTCTGTGTTCTCTTTGTCTGGGCATATCACACTTGTATAGCAGATGCATGATCTTCAGATGTCTTAGTCGTTCCCTAGCATATCCCAAGGGTTTCTGACACATACGGATTCAATTTTCTAGTCAGAAATCATTGGACCAGATAAAATAGCTTAAAAATTACCAAAAAAGTCAGAAAATGAGCCTTAAATGAGCCTTAAGAATTCCAGTCCTCTGCAGAAAACAATAATCCAGGCCCCTCAAGACAGTTTCTTTTCTGCTCTGTTCTTGAAGACTTAACTGCTGGCAGTCACATCTCCTCTGTGTGTACATATGTACTTGCTCCCTGCAGAAACTTTTCATAGTCTCTGACCTAAATCTTCCTTGATACAATCTGATTTTTTTCCCCCTTATCTGATTCATTATGGTTCTAGAGACAATTTATTCCTTTTGTCTTTTCATCTTTACTTGAAAGTTATTTTTTGCCTTCTCCTTAATCTTTTCTTCTTTAGGATAAACAAGTCCAAGTCTTTTAATCTTTCCTCATAGGTCATGTTTTCTGGATCTCTGTTGGTTCGCTCTGCCATATCTCCAACTGTTCCACATATCAAACACTGGACATCTTCACTTGCCTTAGGACAGCCCTGCTAAAACCTTCTGGCATCACCCATCCCGTGTGCCTAAGTCCCATTAAAGGGGCCGCTGGCATCGACCAGAATGTATTTGCTTTTTGCAGACACAGGCTGACAAGGCAATACTTTTCCTACTGCCAGCGTGCTTGACCTAAAGAGAGATTACAGCAGCAGAAATGTATCAACTCACTTCCTGCCTTGCTGTTTTGATCAACTCTAAGCCATACTTTTGCAGGTCTAGTTTAAAATTTTTAGGCATTTTTTTGCATATATGTACTTATAAGCATCTCTCTCTCTATATTTATAGTGCGTACAATCACACACACATGCACATATCCCAGTATATGTATATGAGTGTATATGTAGTGTTATATATAAGCACATGCGTATACATCCGGCAAGCAATCCTTCCTTCACTTCCCTTAGTTAAATGTGGAAGGAAGCACAACTTCATTCACCCTAAAAGAGCCCGTGCAGCACAGGGCAGATGCCACTAGTCAGCAGATTGTTTCTGCCTGGAGGAAATTGGAGAAATTTTACACTAAGGGGCAGGGAACTTTACTGGACCTTTTGATGATCTCCTGCTGTAATGTCACAGAATCTTGTTAGCACAAAGACAATAAAGCAGGCTTGTTTAAATAACCCATTACTGTTCGTCTCTTATTCAGACCACATCACCAAATAAATGACTGCTCTGTCTGTTTTTTCTTCAATCCCTCTTTGTTTCAGACTGCCACAGAGGTTTTCCGGATTAACTCACAAGTAAATTAACTAGTTCCTGCTGTATGGACCACACTGAACAGTGTACCCACACAGAAAACTTGCATACCTGACAGGGACTGAGAATCTGTTTCTTGTTGAGCAGGACTAAACCCAAGATGCAGACATGTGAATATTAATGTTAAAATACACATGAAGTGATTGGAAATTTTGCATGCACAAACTGTTCTTCACTGACACATGGAGGTGGTGAATGAGTAGGTCTTGAGTGTCAAACAGTTTTTCTAAATTTATCTCAATATTTCATATGAATTGAGCCAAAAGGTGATCAGCTGAGCTGGGCTCAGCCCTGTTGGAAGGCTGGTGGTGATGAAGAGGCCAGGCTCTTCCTCTTCTTCCTTCTCCTCTCCATTCTCACCTTGCTCTGACCTCCCAGGGAGATGATGCAACTCCCTGAATCAGCAGAAAACGCAGGGAAAAACAGGGTAGGGCTTTTCTGCCTTGGTGAGCTGCCCTGGGTCACCCTGGGGCCATCCCACTGGAATTGTTCCTTTCAGTCCTGCACTCATCAGGCAGGGCTTTCTAGAGGTTTTGTGCACCACCTTGTTACATCCCAAAAGTTGACCAAAACACCACCCTAAAACACATATATATTAAACAGCTTCTCCATTTCTTTATCCATTTGGTGATATTCCCCTGGAAACTGCAGCTGAAATTACCTTGGTATCAACAGAGAAGGATGGGCTTTTGGAAGAGAGATTCAGAGCAGAAGTCCAACTTTGCTTTCCTTAATTAGTTTTTGGAGAAACATATGTCCCAGTAAGGTTCAGGGCTAAGTGTTCACTCACAGCAGTAAACAAAGCCTAGTTATAAGCACTTCTCTGGCCACCCAAGTGGTATTATCCGAGGCTGGAAGAAGATGGTTGGACCCAAAATCCTAAAATACAGACATTTTATCTGAAATAATCCACAAAAAAACCTCAACAAAAACAACAACAAAAAACCCAACCAAACCAAACACAGACCAAAACAAAGCAAAACATACAAACAAAAAACAAAACAAGAGAAGACATTTTTGTTAAATGGAATTTTCCATTAGGAGAAGTGCTAATTCATTATAGTGATAATATGGAAGTGTACTTTCTCAGCTGTGATAAATACATAGCAGCTCTAGACATTATACTTTGTTATCAGTTTTCAGTTTTACTATACTAATAGTAAATGGAAAATTTGTCTTAAAACTATGATATGACTTAAACCCTTCTGTATACTTTAATAAACAGTGCCAGTAATATTTATTGTAGCTTTCTATTTATTGAAAAAAATAGAAAATTTTGGACAAATGAAAATATACATGTATTTGCAGAAATAGCAACTGAAATGCACAGAAGATAATCTGGAATATTATTCACTTGTGAAAGCAAACAAATCTTTACTGTTATGTTTAGACAGGCAAGACTAAACCCCCAATTTTTCACTGGAGGCAGAAAAGCATCTGGAAATTTATTTTTCTGGTTAAGTCACATGTATTTCTCCAGCCTATATGTGGTATCCTTCTGGGAACAGTGAGGAACATATCTCTTGAAGTCAGTGAAATTATTCTGTTAGAAAAGAGACAAAAATTAGACCAGCAAGTCTGAAGAACAGGCTAATAATCTCCTGCTGCCAAAGTCTGGCAGTGTAACAGAAAGCTTGGAAGTATTTGTGTGTGTGTCTCTGCGTGTGTGTGTGTTATCATTTTTGTGCTATTCTTCAGCTTCTGTTTCTATATTCGGTTGGAATATTTGTACCAAAACAATTGAAATTCACATTTTGGAACAGCAGAATCTGTTTAAGTTCATCGTATATAGAGGAGTCCTCCAAAGACTGAAGTGTAATGTGTCCATATTACAGACCCAACCTGTGATTCCTCTGTGGCTAGTGGTAAAGCTGCCACCAATTTTAGTAGAGTCACATATCACCTGAAAATTTGGGTGGAAACCAAAACCTACAAAAAATCCACCATTCTGAACTTTCCAGCATGAATAAGTCTCACTCCAGTGTATGGGATCATAACCCCTTCTATCCACAATTAAAATCATCGCTGTTCCCTGTAATATGAACATTACATTAGTGAGTTATTTACTGTGTCTTTTTGTGTATCTCCAGCCCCTGGTGCAGTCATCCCTTTGAAATTCAGCTGTATTTTACTCCATCTTGTTTCACTGTGGTTATTCTTCCTTTAAAAGGACCAAGGCAACAGCAAAGAAAGATGATTCAGCAGAGAGCTACTGATATCAGCAGAATCATAGTTCAAAAATGTGAGGCTGGGCAGCAAAACTATTTCTCATCTTGCATTCCAGAGAGCAAGTTAGTTTTCCTCTTCTCCTCAGAGTATAATCCAACAGCAATGAGTAGAATTGATATTCTGAACAGCCAGACCAACAGAGACTTCCTGACCCATCTCCCCTTGGTGAGCCACAGATACACTGAATCTTGGCTGAGGTTCTGGCAGTCAGGTCAGTTCTTTCACTGCAGTTATATTCCATGTTTCTTGAATTTCTGAATTCAAAACACTATAATATCAAGTGAAAAAAAAAAAAAAATCTTTTCCCCCACTCTTGATTTTCCAGCATGGAAATGGAAGCAGGGAAGTTAAAAACTTTGCAGACTTGCCAAAGTGTTTCAGGAGATGCCAGATTTCCTCAATTTTTAATGATGCACTTAGAAGAGGGAATTTTTCAAGTCTTGAGTTTACACAGCTGATAATTTCTAGCTAAGATAACATCCTCTTCATAAGGTGTCACCCAGGGCAAAGACAGTCTCTTAAGCACTGGCATCACAGAACTGTTGTCATTTCATGTCTGTGAAGCTCTGGGACCCCAGGTAGATCTGGAATGAATAGAATGTACCCTTAGTGCTTTCCCTACTGCTAAAAACAAACTTTGGTTTATACTTCGTGAAGTTCATAATGCCTGTTTTGCCACTGGCAGAATATGTTCTGTGTCCACATAGTTCCTCTTGCAGCCTTGCTTTCTGCACAATAGCTCTGCACAACAAGTAAAATAAGAATGCTTCCTACAGGTTTTAAACCACAGGTATTGTGAAAAAGTATTTTGTATTGCATTGAGATCTCAGGTCAGGAACTAGTGGCAGCTTTTTTTAGCAGTGTGCCATGGGAACACTCAGCTGACAGAAATGTGCCCTTAGGACCTGCTGACATGTCTGGAAAGAAGGGAGAGTGTGGCACTTCTTCTACAGGGCCAGTGAGAGCTCACAGCCCTGCACAAAGCTGGCACCAACATACACAGTACAGTCAATTTCAGCACTGATGTGAAACTTCTTTTCTAGGGATTGGCACTCAGTGCCACTACATTCATACATAAGGCAAATGTCCAAAACTTTTCTCCTGCAGCAGCAAGTGCTTACCTAAGGATTGCATTCTTTTTCCCTCTCACATATGCCAGCTTGAAAGCATCAAATTTAAAGAAGGAAAGGAACAAAACATATTTTCACAAATTGCCCTGCAGAGCAAAAAAATGCCATTACAAAACCATACACAAAGTTCATTGTTCAGGGAAAAAAGTAATTTTATTCCTAACTGTTACTACTCTCTCTGGGGCATCTGTCCTTTAGTTTATAAATGTATCTTTCTTAAAGATATGATCCTAACCAATACAGTTCACTCCTACATGCTCTGGATGAAATTCTATTCTCTCTGAAGTCAATGACAAGACATCCTTCAATGCAGCCAACATTTTTTCTGTAATTATAACTACAGCTTATTCCCTGTCTCAAGTGTAAGTTTCTCTCTGCAGGACACTGGCATACTACTTCCATCTGACTCCTACCATATTAAATTTCCTGCTTGTTTTTACAAATGTGTAGCCAATGGTTTCCAGAACTTCATTCCTAGATCACTGACTTACACACAATTTGTCAAAATTTAGTTAAAGTATTCCATGTCCCCACTGGCCTAAGGATGATAAATGGGATGTCTGTTCCTCATACTTCTTTCCTTAGGAACCTCTAGAAACTCCATTTATGTGAACAGAAATCCACTATCAGAGACTAATCAAAAGACACTTGTCTGGTAAGTGACACTTCTGTGCATTTGCTGATGCAATCAATTAAAGTAATAACCTAATATCCATGTATTGGCAATATTTCAAAATACTTCCTTTTCCCATGCACAACTGACTAAGAAATTTGGATGCAACACTGACATGAACATTACAGGTGTTTTTTCTACGTGTCTGGCAGAGATGCATCTAATCATTGCTGATTAAAGCTATAAGCCAACTTATTATTGTCTCTAACTGCACCCCAAACATAACACGATATGTTTTTGACATGCCCCTGCTCCATGTCATGCAGGCACTGAATGGCCTTAGGATTTTGCTCAGTGGGAACAGTTACAAATGCAGACAGCACAATGACTCAGCTGCTGCCCTGTGCCTGCTTATGAGCAGCATAGCATGCTTCTAAAGGAATGACATTGGAATGATACTACAGCAGTAAATAACATTTGCTTTATCTCCATTACAGCCCTGCTATAAAGATGTTTTAAAGACAAAAAACGATTCTTACAATGCAATTCGTTGGATTCAGCCTGGAATTTGTGCCACCAGCTCTCTAGCTTCATTCCTTCATGCTTCATCTGCCCAATTATCAAATCCCCTGTTGTACAAAGACACAATTCAGCTGTTCTGAGGGCTTAACTGTGCCCTCAGATACACGGATGCACAGTGCTCTGCATCTTGTAACATCAAAATGCACAGCAGCCAGTTTTCACGGGTACATTCGCATCTGAGGACTGAAGTAAACAAGTAAACATGATCTGAAAGATCATTTAAGGAGGCAAACATGCATTTAGATGCAATGAACTGCTGACCCTGTCAAACCAGGAACATACACCAAAAGAATACTGGAACATGAATGCTGGGAGAGCAGATGCTCTGTGTCACTTTTACTCTCCTCTCAGAGTAGGTATCCTGGATGTGCAAGGGCACTGTAACCTGGACTTCTATCCAACTTCCTGAATATTTGACATTCTTTTTTTCATTTTCTTTAACCAACTATTCCCTTTCCTTTCAAAGATTTATGTCAAGGCCTTACTTGTACATCAACTATCTCCCTATTAGTTCATCTCTCTGATTATCACTCACTTCTGAGAAAATCTCTTCCATCTAAGATGTTTTATGTGTGCTTGCAGCTTTATCACAGGTTGCAAAGGAGGATTCTTTTCTGTGATGGAATGGCCAACAGATTGATGCTGAGAAAACATTTAAAGAGAAATGCTACAGAAAAAGAGTCTGCAGGCAAATCTCCATTGCAGAATGATGCACCAAAAGCTGCTTTTGATCATTCCAAGCCACAGGTTTTTTCATTCTTTCTGGAGGTTTATAGCATACTGCAAATTTTTCTATGAAAAATATTAGAAGTTTCATTATAATTCAAATCACTCACAGTAATGGGACTGAGGCCAGTCAAAGGATAGTTTATGGCCATCAGAAAGGAAGGTACACTCTAAGTCCTACTTTCTGCCATCACAAAATAGATGAGCCCAAAATAACATAACCAGTGCTAGTGGGCACCCAAGGCAGTGACATGGACCACTTGACAGCCAAGGGTTGAGTGCCAGGTGAGAAGGTGTGATTGTCTGTCCACAATGGTACCTTTTCCAAGAGACCCATGCCAATAAGGAGGAGAAGAACTCACTGCCCTGGCATTCTCTCTGTAGGCAGGCACGGGGTTTCCAAAGAAGGGCCCATTTCATGATGCTGCAGAAAACTTCCACCCCATCTCCTTCAGGAACTTCCAATGTCAAGAAAATGGGAGATGTGTCCTCTCCCCCAGCTGCTCAGTAAAAGGAGGCAGGAACTGCCAGGGAGCCATCAGAGCACGTAGGTTACAATTCTGCAGCGGTCTGTAAAAGGCAATGTCTGTCCCTCGGCCACATGTGCAGATTTCCCTTAATGGAATCAAACATGGATAAAATGGTCATGAATGGTAAGGGTGGGAATATTTGCCTATCAACAGGTAAGGAGAGGTCTTCATTCTTGGTTCAACTTTTTGAACTACTTCACCCTACAAAGCATTATAATTAAGTTATGAAGTGGAAACCAACAGACCGAGAGGCTTCCTCACCCTGATGAAACTGCTAGACTTTTGTAGCCTGTTTAGCTGGGAAGTGCGTGAGCAGAATGATTTTGTAAAAGCAGCCTTCATTTTTACTGATAAGCTGACCTGTCAGAATTCATTTCACACACAGATAAAATCAAAATGCAGATCTCTCCAGGAATAAATACCTATGCAGACAAGGTGTTGCTTTGCTATGAATACTATTTCAAAATATGCCAGATATTAATTTGACAAAAAGATCCCATTAAAAAGTAAACGAAAAATTATGGACTTGTGGCACTGGAACCTTCTTAAAAGATTGCATGAAAGACCATCATTTCAGAAGGACTGAATTTTCTCTTGAAAAGAGAGAGGCTGCTGAGAGAATAAATAAAAAGGAGATGTTCATTTTTCATTCTCAGTAAAATATTGATGAAGAATCTTTGTCAAAATCTATTTGGCAAACTGTTTGGTGTATCTTGAGTTACTGCATTTTATGTTTCTGGACATGAAGAACATAATCTTTCAAGATGCTCCAAAATAATAGTTATAGTGAAAAAAGAATATTGAATTTTGGTTTATTACAGTCCATTAGGTAATAAAACTGTCAGTGTTTCATTTGGACAATTTTACTGAGTGGAATAAACACTCATAAAGGTCAGTGTTTTTCACACTGTTTTAAAAATGCTCACTTACCATTTTCTGATTATATCAGTTTTTGCCTTCATTATCACAAAAATCATAGCCTGCAGAGAGCTGTAGACTTATAATTATATTTATTTTCTGTTTGGTTTAATGGGACTGACTGGTAGGTCAGTGTTACAGACAAAGACTAATTAAACTTTTTTTAAAAGAGACTTATTTGTCTTCAGAGTCATGCAAGTAATGATTTAACTGTATCTGTATTTGATGAACACAAGGTGGGTAAGTATGATAGAGAGGTGAGTCTCCATGATGAAGGAGGGAAAGCAGAACCAGAACCAGGAAAAAAAATCATTTAAGATTCTTGAGATGCGCAGATACAAGAGAATTCCATCTGTATCCTCATGCAGCACTGCCACTGCATATGTTCATATAAGTATGTATATGACTACTGCCATTTGAAAAGATTGCTGCCCTCATTGTATCTCACTATTAAAAAGAAAACAAAGAACTTCCTACCCTCAGACCAGCCTTTCCAAGCCCCTGGGGCTGAAGCCCAGCTTATAGCTTAGGAAACTCTGCAGCTGGCCAAAAGGTTTAGTGAGCCATATTCCTGACAGTCTCAGTAATTTCTGCATTTGTTCTCTCTTTCACTCCAGGTTCAGAAATGGGGAGTCCTGGGGACTTTTGTACCCAAGCCCTTTGTGCAAGTCCCACCTCAGAACTGCTCCCAGGTCGTTGTGAGCAGCCGGCTGTCGACCAGCAGAGTCAGACAGTTTGATTTGGGTCCCTGGCTGAAAGGCAAAAGCACTGTGAATAGAAGAACAGGAGCAACGTGCTCCTTCGCAATTAGGTATTTGTATGAAGAAAAACCTCATTTGTGAGGATGATCATGAATAGCGAATAAAAGGAGGTATGTACAGGATCACACTGAACAGCTGCTCAGAACTGGAACAAATGTTGGTGAATACTCATTTGCAGTATTCTTCTAGATCTGGATTTCTTTTTTCCCTTCAAATATGGTCTCTGCTTGAGTGGCTTAGCAAAATAAAGACAGATGGCAATGGATTATCTCTAACACTTCATTAATTGCAGTGCAGCCATTACGGTATTTCTAAAGCACTCACCAGAGTTTTGCCTGATGATTTCCTTTTAACTGAGTCACATGCCACTTAGTGAGTAGGGATCTAATAAGAAATTGTGACTTATTAATTAAGAATGCCTGTGTTAGTCATAACAGCATATAAATATATTAGCAAATTTCATGACTGAATATATGGTGTATTTAGGATAACTTTTTCAGTGTAAAATAAGAAACCACAAATTCTTGCAAAGGCATGGCTGCCTTATAGTGCCTTGCTGTCATGGCACAGATAGGGAACAGAACCAAGCCAGATTTTAGAGCCTAATTCACTCTGATGCCATTCAGCTCTCAAAACTAGGAGCCTAATTTCCTTTTTTAAAATTGGCTTAGGAACATACAGCCAAACTGAGAGATACTTCAAAGCCTAAAGATTCAGATAACACACAGTGAAATTACTAATGCTACCAGGTACTTAGAACTAATGACCACAGAGACTATCTGGAAATATTTTGGTTATGTTTCCTTCTTCTTATAAAAATGTGATTCATTCAATCCTGGAATAGAACTAATAGCAGGTTACTTAAGTAACCTGAGGATAAGGGACAGCACATATCTCATTTTTTAAATTCTCTTTTAGATAAGCAGAATTTTGAAATATATGTGAAGAAAATGTCTGTTGAACAATTTTGAGTACACTTGTTAAAAATTATAGCTGAAATAATGCACAGAAAGCAAAAGGACTATAACCATAAAGGATCTCTCAGTTCTGATAGAAAACAGTTTTAGGTACTAACCCAGAGGCACATACTTAAAACATTGTATGTATTCTACAACCCTGACATTCACAATTCAATAGAATTATCAAAGTTCACAGACATTCCTACAGTGAAAGTCTGGCTGTCTCCAGCCTCTGTGCTGTCCTGATCTCCTGCCCCAGGTTTCACAGGCAGAACATCCTGTGGCACAGTAACAGTAGGGGCCCAGCCACACGGGCAACAAATCACCTTGTCCCATTCATATAGGGGATTATCCCCAACTTTATTCCGGAAAGAACAGCAGCTCATTTTTCTGTACTGATCTGAAGAAATTTCCATCCCTTCCCTCCCTTTCCAGAGTTGCACCACTCCAACAAACTCACCATAGGCTAAAGAGAAAATATTCATCCTGCCAAGTGGTATCTTTGGTTTGATTGGCAGCTAGAGCAGAGGAGTATTACCTCTGTGTACAAGACAGTCTGGCACAGGAACAGTTTGATCCTGGTGTCAAAGAGAAAAGCGCAAACAAAGGGGGATCAGAAAGAACAACAGAAATAATCTGTGCTACGGAAAGTCTGACGTAGATACTGAAATCTGAGGTGCTCAGCCTGAATTTGGCTAAAGAGTGATTCAGTTACAGTCTAATAGTGCCAACATAAGAAAAAGATTACTGGCTGTGGCCAGTAAATCTTTAATTTTGCAATGAGAGAATAAAACATGAGAGACAAAACAGAACCAAAAATAAAGGAGATGAAATAGGAGCAGAAGCTGAACAAAATTGAACCAGGAATAGCACATTCCCAGCAGCAAGGGTGGATAATTAGCCACTGGAACAGCGTGCCACTGAATGTGGTGACGATATTAAGTCTTCACAGCAAGGTCGGATCTGTCTCCTCTGTCCAAACAAATTTTGATCTCTATGCAGAAATGACTGAGGTTTTTCTGACATGTGTTGTCCTGCATATTGGAACCACGTGACTTTTATAATTCCTTCTGTCCTATCAGACTATTTATGGACTACATGATCTTCGTATACCAGGTTGGTATATACAGTGATACTGTGTTGACTCTTTGTTCTACTTTTGTTGCTATTTATTAAAAGGGTTCTCAAAAGTCTGAGCAAGTGCCAGAATGCCCTCAGGCTCTCCCCAGCTGAGTTAGAGGATGGAATGCAGCTGTGCCGCCCAGGGGGTGTTGCAATGCCCAGTGTCCCCTGCCTCCTTAGGAAGAATCTGTTGCCCGGGTTTGGCCACTGCAGCTCACCCTGCAGTGCATGAGAAGTGCAGGCTGCCTCAGGTGAGATTCAGGACAGGCAGCAAACCAAGTGGGCAGAAATCTAAAGTTACTCTTAGAAAATACTGAGAGACATGTTTATTTTTCCCTCTGTTTGGTCTAGTTTTGAGATGCAAGGGAGTAACCAGTGCTACCTCAGGACTCACAGAATAAAATCTGCTCTTAAATTAGAAAGCTAGGGTAACCCTGGCCCTTAAGCCCAAAGAAACTGTCAGTTGTGCTGACCTTCAGCAATTTCCTGTCAGAGGACGCTTGGCCAAGCACAGGTATTCATACCCTGGACCATGGGCTCAAACCTAGCCTGGTTTAGAGAATAGGTTACACTGTGAATGTGAGCACTTTCTAAAACTTGCACTGAATACAACTTGTGACAAGTCTGCTGGACCATGAAAAGGAAAATCAATTGGAAATATATGAAGTTTGGCTTTGGCTTCCAATGGGAGAAAAATTAAAAAATAAGTAAATTCGAAAGTACATCTGTAGATAAATGCATCTAGGCTTCCCTCTCTAATGGTCTATCATTTCATGTCTTTTCTTCAATCTAGGATTTTCACTCATCAGGTGCTCTCTATGAGTGTTCAAATCACATCTTAAAAGTCCTGTTTCAAACGGGCTTTGTGGCTTGTTAACTACAGTTTATTCATATCCCATTAGTTTTAATTGTACATATGCAAGTTTTGCAAAATCATCTCAAGGCAAAGATTTCATAACAGATGTGTTTTGAAAACAATGAGTAACAATGATAAGTAGCAATGATTATTTCTGTTAATGCTGGGAAAAGGGTGAAGGTTAGCAACTTATTCAGAGCAGAGACACAGAAGTGTCTAATTTTGTAGCAGCACAAGGCTACTTTTCTGAGGTCAGCATTCAGAGGTTGGTCTCATGCTGATCTTTTGGTGGAAACATTCTTTTCTGATTTATGTCTGAACAAGCACAAAGAAGGCATGTTCACCATAAGTTTCCATAGAAATTCAAGGGAGCTCTGAAAAATAATTTTTAGGTGTTTTAGGGGTAAAGTTATGAGCAACAATATTACTGACTCTGTATCATTCTCTCCTCTTTAAAGTTCAACCAATATATGAGTACAGGAATTGTTACACTGTAAATGCCATCCAGTACTCTCGACCTGTGCCCAGCAGATGTTTCAATGCAGGATTTAAGATCTTCTCAGTAAGTGCAGGAGGGTTAGCTGTTCCTCATCATTGGGTCTCCTCCTGATCCAATAAAGATTAGCCTATGCGTGAGATTTTCTAACTATTTCCCAAAACTGTTGTCATTATTTACAATCACTTTAAAATCCTTTTAAAATTCCTGATTTCATTGACTTTCTGTTGTAGGGCATTTCGCTTTGCAGGTCGATTTTTCCACTGTCCTTTCCTGAACTTATTTTCCTCTCTCCAGTGCAGTTCTTTGTAATTTAGATGGGGAGGCACACTTGGTTAAAGTATTATACCTTCTGCAGAGTTTATCATCCCATTCTTATCTCTGCAGCATATCCTGTCTTTTATTGACTGCATTCAGCAGAGCCCTAATGACGCTATGATGAGAACCTGTCCTCTCTGCTGGGCTGATAAGGTTAATTGAGAATTCTCTAGTGTTTGGGTAGTTCATACTTTTCTCATCAACAGGTATGAAATTCACTTACCATCATTCATCTGGGTAACTGAGGTCTGAATTCTTCCTCAGCCCTCCGGTTCTTCTAAGTCACCTTGACTCACCTTTTCCACAGCAAACACTCCTCCTTCCAAGTCATATATGAGTGCATATAATAAGCACTATATACCTAAACAAGCTGATGTATCATATACTAATCTTAACCATTCTCTTTATCACAGTTTCTCCACCTGCCTTTCTTTTTGAAAACAGGTCACAGGAGGCTACAGAAGACAACAGCCAACTTTGCTGGGGACCGCACTGAGTCACCAGCACTTCACAGACACCTCAAAGCAAGTCAGCCTGAAAGGAGCCAACAATGAGCAACACAGGCTAAAAGCAATGTAAGGTGTTACCTCTTATCAGAATAAGCTACTTCACAGCATCATTATGTCTCCATTTTACACCACAGGTATTGACAAATAAGCATAAAAATCCATGCACTCCTAAAAACACCTTCAGCTGCATTGGAGAGTCTGAATGTGGGCTTGATGTTGATAATATTATATGTTGTCTACATTCATCTGATTTGATAAAATGCCAGGAAGCAGTGTAATAGAAACTTTATTTAAATCTCTGCTATGAAAGTTATTTCAACCTTTGTCAGGAATTTCATAACAGTAAAAAATGCATCACTATTTGTCTCACAGCATCGAAATTTTACTGGTATTTTGCAAGGCCTGTGGTTTCTGTTCAAGTATAAAACAGCTCATATTTTCCTCTTACCTAATGCTGACCTTAAATTGCATCCTGTACTATTGAACAGTAGGAGTGTTTCCTATAAGACTTGGGAGACCTACCTTTAACCTTTCACATGGAATAAAACTCCTGGGAATCATAGCAGATAATTTTACATGGAAATCTCATTGACTAAGGAACAGCCCTCATTTTCCAGAACAAACGCCATTCAGAAATATACCAGCTATGAATCTGATTGGGTTTGTCCAAGATGAAGATAAATCTTTATATAGCAGTCAATAATAAAGCTATTGCTGTGCTACTATGTTATGAAGGATGTGGAAAAAAAAGTTTAATAAAGAAAACGCTCTAAGAGATTTCACCCCTTGAACATTTTAAGTGTACATCAAAGTTCAGTAAATTTCCTGTTACTTTTCAGCTTTTTACATACAAGGGCACTTTCTGCTTTCATCTTATCCTTTTTCCAGATGCATGAATATTGGAGCATTGCTATGCACAAGAGGTGCAGATTCACTGGAGAAGGGAAGTTTGTTCTCTCAGGAGTTTCAATCCAATTTTTCACATTAAAGATGTGATAAAGTACAGTTGCATTTAAAACTACTGGCACTCTATTAATTACAATGCCTGGGCTGTTGGGTTTGTAATGGATGGTCTGTGCTAGAGATGCAGAAGCTGTTCCTAGTCGGGGTGGCTTTTTGTACTGAGCTTTACATCAGAGCAATTTATCCACTCACGCTGAGTTTACTCCTGCTTTCTTTAGCAGAGAAGCCCTAATTTTCATCTGAATAACAGCAGTTCTGTTTAGGTACCTTAAGGCAGTGAGCAAGGAAGTGAATTTGGGGCAGTCAACACTGATTCTCACTCCTGCCTGCTCCCTCCCTTGCAGTCTGACGCCTGGGTCCTTCCAGCATGCCTGGACAGCTGTGCAGGGACTGCGCTGTGAAATACCCAGTTGGTGTCATTCTGCCTACCCACACCAGCAAAGGGCATGAACCTATCAGGGACATCTCAATGCAGAGTATTTTCAAAACACCAAACGACCCATACGAGCAGATGGAGTTTATTACAAAATTTCGTTAATACACGAGAATGAAAATGGTCTTTGTGTCCTGGGAAACTGCTGAGGTTTTTTTAAAAGTCATTTTTCTCACCCAAACCAGGTCAAACAGTCAATCAGGAAAATTTTCTCAACTTGGTCACTGTTAATAACAAGAAAGAATGAAAATTATTGAAACCTTTCAGCACAAAACTGTTTCATTTTTGTTTAAATATTGTAGAATTCTTTTCTCTTTCCTACAAGTTAAACCAGTTTGCTGAAATAGCAGCCATCATAGAACAAACAGTCTGAATTCTTTGGTTTGGAAATCAAACTCATTTTGTTGAATTCACAACATTTTTGTGAAACCAAATCCCAAATAAGAAATTCACTAAAATCTGTTGTTTTTCACAAATACATATGAATCTTCAGAGTAAAAGCTTTTGATAAAAAATAAATGCAATTTCTCTCTGCATTTGAGTAAGAGTGAAACCTACCATTTCTCACATCTTTCTTTTGCAAATATTGGAGAGCTCCAACTTTTATAACAAAATGATTAAATCTGTTATTTTTTTATCTGCGTAAATATTTTAGCAAATGCTATAGCCTGCAGTGTGAATTTTTTTTTTCTCAGCATAGAACAACTTGTCCTTGGGAACCTCTTTTCATCATTTTTATAAGCTTGTATAGATATGTTTAAACCAGACACATTAGGAAATGTGCTGTCAGTGCATTTCATGACCATAGCAGTTTTACTACTATTATATTTGATTAGGCTGCTTTATTCATTCCAGTTATCTTCTTCAAGGTCAAAAAAAATCAGTCCTGTAACAGCTGTTTTCAGAGTGCTTTTCCTGTGTACTAACCCATACCCTCTCAATAACACAAGGTCGAATAAAGTAATTAACTGTTCATAAACAAAATGGTGATATATTATGACTACAGCATGGAAAAAACAAAAGTTGCTACTTCCTGTAAATGTAAAGAGAGGTGATTTTCAATAAACTGAAGGGAGAAAATGGCACCTTTCCCAGTTTTTCAAGGCTGTACGTATAAGGATCCATTTATCACCTTAGTGACAAGTTCTGGAACTCCTGTCATTAATGCTGAAGCAAAACACATTTGAATGTCATGTCAATAAATCATTTGCCAACTAGAGGGTTGAAGGGTTTTACAGTTGTTAATCTGGCTGGTCTGGGAATAGAATTTGCACACAATTTCCTTTCATTACTGGGAACAAAATAAATCCAGATTATTACAATCATGGAATAAAAGAGGGAGCCTTGGTTTCAAAGCTTATTAAAAATGCAGAACATATACAAAATAACATTGTGATGTGTTTGTTTTTCTTATTCTGACATGCTATGTTAAAAAGTGTGTAAAATCCAATCATTTGCCAATTACTTAACCGAAAATAGATCACATCTTTTGTACCCAGATTGATGGTGCTGTGTCTTTTCAAGAACCAGGCAAAACAAATGGGCACTGAAGCACAGTCTGAAAATGAGCTAATCAAAGCTGTTTCGGGCAAATGGCAGGGAAACACTGCAGATGTGCAAGCCTGTAAGGTCAACATCTGTCAGCAGTTCACCCTATGAAATGGAAGTCCTGTGAAACGGAGGTCAAATATCAGCATCTCGCCCAACTGTCACCTTGTCAGTGAATGAAGAAGGGTATATGTGGTGGGGTCTCTCTGGCATCCACACCCTGCCTCTTTAGCCATTGCTGTATTAGTTTGTGCTCCATTTATACCTTTCAGTGGATATAATGCAACTTTACACAGTGGAAGATACCATCAGAGCAATGAGGCAGAAGGCAAAATGCTTGTTCAACAAACATTTTTATAACACTTGCCTTCTAATAAAAGGTAAAAATCACAAAATTCCTCAAAATGTGAGAGATGCAAAATCATTTCCCACCACTACCATAACCAAATTAATCTCTTGTATTTTCGGAAAAGTTTGATCAGAACAAGAGTTGTCCACGCAGAATTTTTTCAGTTTTGAAATTTAACATGTTTTTCATTGGCTAAATAAGCCAGTTGGCCAGCATGGAGGCATGGTGAATAGAGAAAGAAAAATGTGTGAATGCCTGTAGAACAACACTAGGGCTGTGAGGTAGTGATGGTGAGCAACATAAGCTCAGTTCTGGAGGTGTTACCTGTCATTTGAAAATCTCTTGAGCAATCTCACTTTTTTCAACCTATCAAAGCACAAATGTGCACATACTATCCAATGGAGAAAGAGAGAGTCAATCTCTGTACCACAGACATCTCATATCTTCTGGTGTTTGCAATCCAGGTAGTGGGGAGGTTCAGTGCTTTTGTGTCAGCCCTCTTCTAAGGCAAAACATCAACACAGGATGTTCATCTTGAATTAATATATGATATAGTAAATGTACAAAACACCATGGAGCTGTAGGGTAATATAGATGAGTGATCTATGCCAACTTTATAAAGAAAAAGGTTTGGGAAAGAAGTGGATTCCCCAAAGTTAGCATATTACTCTTGATGATATAGCTCACTTAGTTGAAGAAGACTAAAAATTCGAGTGCATAAGTGGTTTCTGAATATTTATGAATAGCCTCAATATTGTACAGAGGAATAGATCAGGAACCAGAAATATATCAGAGT
The DNA here is from genome assembly GCA_013390045.1 of Picathartes gymnocephalus. Classification (NCBI taxonomy): domain Eukaryota; kingdom Metazoa; phylum Chordata; class Aves; order Passeriformes; family Picathartidae; genus Picathartes; species Picathartes gymnocephalus. The sequence goes on from WEKY01002712.1 coordinate 118,523, forward strand.
ACCAACCAAGCTCTTATGAGCCCTCCCACTTTCACCCAAGGCCATCATAGAAGGAAAGTATTCACTCCAGCCAAAGTGACATGATGTTCAGGGGCTGAACAGGATTCAAGAATAAGCAAAGTCTGCTCAGGCCCATGAAAAGTAGAGGCAGCTGGAAGACACAAAATTAAACATCTCCTAGAGCCTCTGGATCTACTGAAAAGCGTGGAGTTACCACCCCACCTTGGATTGTTCTCTTTGCTCTTCATGCACATGTGTTCAGCTTTGCTGGTCATGATGGAGAGCAGCCTTGACATCCCATTTATCAGTGAAAGGAAAGATTTCTCCCCTTGAAGCTGGCAGCTTCTTAGGCTTGGTTTCTCATGCCTGTTTAAGTACAGGACACAATTTTATCACAGTCAAGCTCGTGAGATGAGGGAAAATTATCAATACAGAATCACAGAATATACTGAGTCAGAAGGGACCCATCAGAATCATCATATCCAACTCCTGACCCTCTGTAGGACACAACAAGAATCACACAACATGCCTGAAAGTGTTGTTCAAACGAAATACTTTAAAAATAAGGTCTCCTTAATTACTAGTTCATGAGACCTTCAGAGAGGGGAGTATGCCAGAATGGCTTTCTATAGAGAGCACATCTTATGAATAAACATTATATTACATATGCTAATTACATTATTGGTATATTAATTTTATTAAAAGACCATATGAAAGAACAATGACTCTTGAGGGAACAATTACATGGAAAGTAAGTTGTTAACAGATTTAACAGACTATGTTTAACATACCTTTGATAGCAAAAGATGCTTCAGAAATGTAGTAAGTAGCTCTTGTGCTGATTTCTTAGTACCTCTTATGCCATGGAGATCTTTGAAAAGTTCCTGTTGTGCTGCACAGAGAGTAGACTGTACATAGTAGTCCTAACTGAAACTTCAATGACACACTTGCAAGACGAAAGGCTACTGGAGAGTTTCAAAAGTATAGCGGGAAACATGTCTGTTCTTCAGCACTAAACAAAATTTAACTTCCAGTACCTGGAAGTATTTAAGAAGCCTAATTCTGGAGAATTAGCAGTTTTTTCCTAAATTGTACTCAACGAGTACATTCTTGAATAGGTCGGCATAAGGTGGATTTCATTGATCTGTCTGAAATTATGGGCAGTTTCACGAAGAGTTGCATCTTATAGTAATGAAAATTCTGAGAAAACTGTAATTTCAAATGTTTACTGCAATTGGTATCCAAGGAGATGTTAATGATTTGAAAAGTCTAAATGCTCATTTTGAGAGAGTAGCTAAGTTTTAAGTTGCATATAAATGCATGCTTGACTATTGAGAGAAATTTCAATTCCACTTCTCCCAGATAAAAAACTGGTGTAAGAGCACCTGGTACAATTTTTGTTTTCAAACCAAGGTCCAGATCCATGGGTTTCACAGTAGGCAAAATAGTTCCTCCAAGATAAATTCCTTTTAATTTGGGGAAACATAATAACATCACCAGTGGTGGTTTAAAACAAATGTAGGATGTATTTCATCATTAGAAGGTACAGTCTTTGATTTCCCTGTTGCAAGACCAAAAACCAGACTCATCATCTTGTTTATCTTCTTACTGCATCCACTTTCCTTTAGCTCTGCCCAGGAATGCCAGTGCCCAAGCAGTCAGTTCAAGATGCTGGTAGCAAGGTTTGGAAGGGAACTGTTAATTAAGCAATTCGATCTGGGGAGGGAAGACTTGCTGAGGAGACCTTGTAGAGGTACACGAGGCCTGGGTGTATATCCACAGAAGTCCACGAGCCAGATGGTGGATGTGTAGGAAAACTGTGGAGGTGGAGTTAGCTCGTGCTGCTGGCCTTGGGTTTACCCAAAGGTCCTGCCTGTGGCAGGCAGATTGATGGCAGGACAGATGCAAGAGCAGGCAGCCCTGGAAAGGCACAGAGTATTTTAAAAGGACCTAGACCTAGCTAAAAGCTTTTTGAAAGACACTTAGTGCGACGCTTCTCACCCAGATGTAATGGCCTTTGGCAGATGGGTGTTCACTGCTTAGGTTTTAATTTTAGGCTCTCTGTCAAAAAAAGAGAGAGAAATAGGCAGTCTTAAGCAGCAGCTTGTCTGACCTATTTTAATGTGCTGCTGAGGAGGGGCTGAATTGCCTAGAAGTGCATATTTTTGGTCAGATAAATTTGTCAAATGGTCAAAGGAAACTTGTTTTTATTCACAGTTGTGGGAAGAAGAGATATCTGAAGAGGATCCCATCATGGAAGGAGTGTGGATGGCTGTGGGTTGATTTTATTTTAGTTGCTCTGACCATTACTTAAGCCTGTGCTGAGTATTGCATGAATACCATGCTTAATGATGATAGAAAGTGTCAGATTCCCCACGTGTGGTGCACAGATGGTCCACAGTGACCCCAATTATGTATTTAATGTGCACAGAGACCACTTGTACCACACATATGCAGGAGATTTGAAGCCTTCCAAAAACATCAGCCTTGTCGCACACATGGTGAAAAGTTGATCCTCACATAGCAGGAAACCTGTGATGGAGAAACTATTCCAGCTTGGTCCTTTGTATCCGTAAATCCCAGTCGAATGTATACATTCCTTACATGCCACCATTCAGCTCTTTCAGAAAGCCGAGGGGAGGTACGTGGGGGAACCCAGACACTGGATGGCCCTACCATTCCTGTCACTAGGGGAACAATCCCTCAGAGGCATCAGTGAGCTAAACGACTGTGACGGCAGACACTCAGTGGAGCAGAGCTGTGTCATTGCAGGAGAAGTACTTTGAGGCTTGATTTCATCCAGGCTCCCAACAAAGAACAAACTGAAAACTGTATAGGAACCCTACACACTGACATTTCACCTCATATTTGTCCCAAAAGCAACCTCGTCTTTAGAAAGGTCGGCCAGTATAATCGAATTTAAATATATTTTCTGTTAGCTAATCAATTTTAAGTGTCTAAATCTGGCTGCTTTTCCTTGGTTCAGCTAATATTTTTCATCAGTTCCGAGAAAAATAAATCAAGGCATGTAATTTTATATACAGTGATACTATTTTAATGCATAGTTGAAAAGAAGGCCTATATTTTTTGCAAAATGGCAGTTTCAAGCAATGTTTCAACCAGCTGTCACTGATACTGTGCTACCAGAAGATGCTCTGTTTTCTAGAGATTTGTCTAGTTTGGGCAATGTATACAGTGGTAAACCAGCGTGAAACCTGCAGACATCTTTTTCTTGTTTAAATTATACCCAAATCAAGTATTTTGGGCCATCAGATATTGTATGACATGTTAATGCACGACTGTAATGTATTAAATGGTTCTCTTCTGAAATTCTACATGTTATTTTGGTAAAACTGTAGAAGACTAGAGAATTTTTAAAACAGTTTATTGAATTATAGCAGTGCAAGCTTCTTCATCCTAAAGACAGTTGTACGCTTCAGTGAATTTTGCCCATGTGTATGACTAGATTTAGAAATGAGAAGTAAAGAAACTCTCACTGATCAGCTAATGGGTTGGGATGCTTTCTGGACCTGAAAAGCCTGAATTTGATATTTTCTCCTAGTATAAGGGCACTTCAGGAGACTGCTTTAAGTACTCCACTAGAGAATATGATATGATGCAGGAAGAAAACTGTTAAAGCTAAGTTAGGTTTTGTGCAAAGTCCTTAAAGACTTATTAAAATAAAACAAAAAACTCTTGTTCAGTCAGAGAAGTGGACCTTGGCTTGCCTGAAAAAAGAGAAAACAGAAATTAAATTTCTTATTTTATTCTCTGAAAGGTTCTCAGAGCTATATCTCTATTTCAAATACTTACATTTGTTAAAATTGCCCTAAATTGAAAACAAAATGTTTTTATTTTGGCTTGCCGTGTTCTTCAGTGTGAAAACAGGGAACAAAATGCTCTTGTTTTGGTTAAAACAGTTCATTTTACTCATTTGATTTGAGAATGCCAAAAATTTAACCAAATTTATTCAAGGAAACCAGAAAAATGAATCATCCACTCAGTCCTCTAGCAGAAAAAGATGAGAGAAAAAAATCCTAGGAGTTATTTCATGAGGGATCCTGGCAGACTTATGTACAGAATTGTATTATGTATTTCTGACAGCAGTAGCCATGAATGAAACAGTCACAGTGAGCCTTTACACTCATGTGTTTCTTCAAGTTTTCTCTTTAGGGTTTCTTGCTGCCAGTGTGAATAGCAGGAGGAAGATGCAATTCAACTTGCAGTGTCCAGAGATAAGAGAAGGATTTTTATTTTACTTTTCTTTTTTTNACTCCCAGAAGCATCTCTATAAGAGCAACAGTCGCAGAACTGACAACACGAAGAAAAGCTATTGATTCCATGCCAGTAGAAACTGGGAATGTCAGGGTTAGGGAAGACTATGACCATGATTTAACAAGAAATATATAGTATATATAAGAAAATTCCACCAGAACCCTCCCAAAACTCTAAAAGCTGCAAAAGACACTGTGTACCAGCTGTTGAGAGCATGGGTTTGAATGTAGGAGGCAATGACTCAGTCCTCAATTAAGTGAGTTTTGTGGGTATGAGTGTCACTTGCACGTGTATAGATGGAACAGGGGCCTCAGCTCAGAGAACAGTCAGCAGATTTTAACCCTTGCATTGTAAAACCAACTGCACAGCATTTTTTCCCCTATGTGATAGGAACAGAGAAGAACTTAGAGATCATACACAGCGCTTCTTCAGAAATATGAACTACCCAAAGCCTGAATACAGTAACACCCCAGAAATGTATGCTCTGACAAAAACTGAAAAGTTCCAAGCAGCACATTGTCCATCACCACAGTAAGAGGGAAAATGTTTCATGACTGTTTTGGAAGAAGAGGATCTCTAGGCAGATGGCATTTGGCCAGGGAGACTGCTCCCAGGAGGCTGATCTCAGAGCAGTGTCCTCAGCGCTTTCCCCTGCACCGGGCAGAAGACACACACCAGCAACTCTCCCCACACGTGTGAGAAGTTAATACCTTTCCTTAACACTCAACCTCCCAAGGCCCAGAGCTGCTCCTGAGCTGGCAGCAAGCACAGATCAAGATATTTAAAAATGGGAACGTAAATCCAAAGTTCCCTGCTAAAAGCTGCAGTGTTCTGATCGGTGCAGAGGCTGTACCTCTGATCTCACAGATGAAAGGGACTATCTGTGCTGCACAGAGCTGTGCTGACTCCCATCCAGCACACTCAGGGCATGCAGAGCTCAGCTTTTTCACTCTTCTTCAACAGTGCACCACGTGAGAAAATCCCCTGGTTTGCTCCCAGCCCATACCTTATGTAATAGTTAAAGGTAGCAATGGGATCCCTGGCAGAAAAAGATCCAAATTTATACATGCGCTCTTCCATAAAACAGACTAAAACATCAGGAGGTACTAGCAGTAGCCTAACAGGCACTCACCCAGCCAGACATCTAATAGTTTTTAATGCTAATCAATAGAAAAGATTCTGGGAAGTGACCTCGAGAGCTATTGTCTCGGTGT
>WEKY01002712.1:129533-139607 GCA_013390045.1 Picathartes gymnocephalus
ATTTTCCAAAGAGCAGTTGCTTTATATGGAGATTTTTATTATCCAAGGACCTAAGCTTGCTTCTGCATATTGAAAATACATATTAGAGTACAGCAAACAAGCAATGACTTACTACAGACTCAAGAGGATTAGCAACATGGTTTTGTCACTTTCTTTTATGAATAAAACACATTAATAACAGCTTTGCAAAACCAAGTAAGGTAGAGCATAATATACTGAGGCAGACAATAAATAAATATTTTACATATTTCTGAAGAAACTTCATTTAATGTAGAACTGAACCTATTTGAAACTGAATGTACATCTTGAATATATGATTAAATTGAAATCTGAAGCATTAACAAGAAATAAATATTTTCTTAAAGGTTAATAGTGTTCTCTCCATGTTTTTTAATAGATTATGAATATTACATATACCTGGTCAAAAATCAGGAAAATACTTGAGTGGTAGTCAAAATCTATTACTGAAAATATGAACTAAACCCACATTAAGTTGAAGGCACACCTGAAAAATTATATTTTATGTTTCTGAACCCTGGTTGTGCTTTTTATCTTTACTAAACATAGTAAAATTAGGAATTATGATTGCAAGTAAAATTCCACGTATAGTTTGTGACAACGGACCATTAAATATTGCACAGTAGTTTTCTTGCAGCTGTGAATTGTATTGGGGCTCTTTTAATGGGGTATAAAATAGAAGAATCCAAACTTTCTTCACATGCACCAACAGTTCCCATAATTTCATTCACATGAAATCCCCTTGTTGCTAGTGAAAAATGGCTGATGAGTAAAGTAGGATATATACCAGTATATGGTACCTTTAATAAAATATCTGCCATTTGAACAACTGGGAATGACTTCAGGGGTAATTTCAGAAATTCAAGAAAAAAAGAATAAGTAAATTTTTTAAATTAAATAAATTTATTTAAAGATTAAATAAAATTTTTATGGACAAATTTTTGTTGCAAATTATACTTTCACATTCTGTAACGTAACTATAATGTTATACCATATCTTTGCAGAGTGCTGTTTTCCTCACAAAAAAATCCCACTCTTTACAGTTACTTTGCACACCCTTTTAAAGATAAATTTAGAAGAGGCTGCTGTTTCTACAAACATCTACAACAGGTCTGTTTGGTGTGAAATGAATACCTGCATTGCTGCATTCAGCAATCAAGTAAGCAATATATAACTCCTTTAGTTAATCTACTAAATAATGAGGTACTATGTGCCTAGTTATGTGTAGTGACTTCTAGCCAAGATTTCCTGTCAATTTACAGAATTTATAACATCATTTTGCAGAGGCCCTGTGAAATGAGAAAATAACAAATATTTATTCAGTTCCTGGAACAGAAGCACAGAAAGGATGTTTTCAAAGGTGGCATCTCCGTTCCCAGCTGTGGAAAGGCAAATATTTGGAGGCAGTTTAGCAGCTGTGGCTGCTCTGGAAGTGGAGCTGAGTGCAGTCCCTACCCTGCCATACCCAGTCTTGGCTCCATCCCTTTGTAAAAGCTTAATGTATGGCTTTTCTGCTGCAACTAAGTCTTATAAGCAGCCAAGTACAGAAAACAGGCAGTTGATGCTCCACCTCCTTAGTAAAATAACAAAATCCTGTTGTTGATATTTTTTTTCTCTTGTGGATAGACAATGTGTCTCTTCCATGATTTATGCTATTTGAACATGCTGATTTGCATACTTTTCCTGTTATTGTGTTCAGTAATTTGAAAATGTGTGCTGGCTGATGTGAAGTTTTATCAGACAACTCTTTTATGTAAAAGTGCTGTTTGGGAGTGATAATGAGACCACCACATGGGAGCTGATACTCTGCTTCAGCCATTGATCCATTCTGGAAGCCCCTCATGTCTCTCCTGTTTTTCTGATCTAAAATGTTTCCTTTTGGAAGATACTTAAATGACTTCAAAGATTTGTTCCCTGCTAGATTATACCTGCTCCTGCTTTCAAGGAAAATAATTGGCAGTGTTGAATAAAGAACTCAGGAAAAGTACATACCATCTTATAGCTTACTGGTCTCATCGCCATTTCTAGTATACAGATAATTAACAAAGAAAAGCAAAAAGTATTAATGAAAATACAGCCATTGGCTTCACTGGAGTTTCTGAAAGAGCCCCACAAGTTTATTCAAATGTGTACCCAGGAATAAGTAATTTCTTGCTGAAAAACTGCATTGTTCTTACGGGAGCTAATCATAATATTTGTTTTATGGCGTGACTTAATCACCATCCAAATTGCTTCTACATTACACATACCCATCGCCCCGCATGATCCTGCTGTATATTTTAAATACCTTTACAGAATCCTTTTTGCCTGCAAACCAGTGTCTCACAATCAATGGGTCTTCATCACATACCTGTTTTACAAAAAATACATTTATTTTATAGGGTGCAGAAGTCATTATTGGCCATATATAGGAATTCAGTTAGAGTTTATACACACTTTCTTCTTTTTTCTGATCTGTTACACTGTGATTCCTTTCATCTTCAATTTTTCTCCAGCTTTTTGGAAATTTTGTATTAGTTTTGATCCATTTGTATGTCTATATTCTCTCTTTCAATAATCCCACTCCTTTTTATCTTTATCAGCTTATTTCTGCTTGCTTTTTCTCCTTGTCATGGTTATTAATTTCTCTCTTCTGTATTTGCACTCATCCCCTTTCCTTCCTTTCAAGCTAACAAATGTAGACTGTATTTACAGACTGGGTTTTTTAAAGAATAACATATCAAAGTCAGACTACAAATATTACTTATGCCTGATGTCAGTTATTCACTGCTTGTCACTTCCAATGCACACATCACCAAAGAGCCTCTACTGACACTCTGGCCCAAAGTATAAAACCTCTACCATTACATTTCAAAAAATAACAAATCTTCTCATGTCTGAGCTGTCAAAAGAAGCTCTTGGAATAGCCAGCATAGAAAGGGACACAATCACTACCCACACACACTATATAAGTATGATCAAATACCTACTAGCAGCAATGGCTGATAACTCTGGGGGTGGGGGGTGGCAAGCCCTTTCTGAGCAGCTCCAATGCAGCAACATGGATTGATTATTTTTTTTCCCTTTTTTTTTCCAATCTGCCCTTGCTGGGGTATTTGGAGCATTCTCCAAAGCAGGGCCTGGGAGTAGCAGTGCCTGGGATGCAGCTGCAGCTCCGCTGGAGGAACGCTGTGGGTGAGTGCCAGGGTGGCATTGCACATTTGGGATTAGACAGTGTATAAGGCCACACTGTGCTGCCTGTTGTGCTGCTTGCTGAAGCCAAGTGAGAAAGAACAAGCAAGGCTTGGCAAGTGGGGTCGTTTCATGTTCTGCAGAACTGCTTCCAATAACCCCTCTATGACACCACACCTTAGAGGGACATTGATGCAACTCAACCTGTGCCCTGGTAGGATCCCACACCAGCTGGGGTGCAGAGGTAGGGAGAGAGCATTGCTGCCAGCTCTAAGCCAAAGAGGAAGTGAAACCTCCCAAGAAACTTGAAATCATCAGTCTTCTGGACCCCTCTTGATGTAGACTGGGAAAAAAAATGGGAAAAGAGCTGGTTCAGAGAAGCAATTCTTGCAGTTGAAGTTCTCAAGAAAGAGGCATCTGTTCGTTCTAGCAGAGAGCTTTACAGAAGAGGAGAAAAAACATCCATGTGGCTGTAAAGGCATACAAGGTTTCATGTGCTAACCTAATATTTCAGACTTTGGCTAAGATTTTTGCTTGTCGCATTAGTGTGTTACTGTAATTGCAAAGTACTTCAGTACAAGCAGATTGCCCTCATACTTAGAAAATTGTACAGATACGATACATACCATGAAATAAACATTATGATTAATTTATCTTTATTTTGATATATCATGGTTGTTTAAACAAGTTATTAATTTCTACATATAACTCAGTTCATGCTCATCTTTTAGTATTCCTTCTTTTTTTCCTTAACTGTTCTCAAGATCCTTGTAAAGCAAGAATCTACCTTTTCTGAGGAAAACAAGTAACTACATCTTTAAAAAAGGCTAAATCAAGCTTTCTTTCAGAAACAAAAAACAAATACCACTTTCTGGATTAATGATTTACCAATCCAAACCATGTTTAGTTCTTGAGAACTTGGTGTGTTGTTTTGCCATTTTCCTCATGCTATTCTGAGCTAGTTCTAAAACTCACACAACACTTAAAAAATGGAGAGACCCTGAAATCGGATGTCACTGCTTTTGGATTTATTCACACTCAAACATGCACACTGCAACTCAGCTGGCTTGGGTGATACTCAGTCACACTCAGCAATTTTGACCCCTCTCAAATTTTCTCCTGGGATTTAAGGGAGGAAGCCGTGCAACAGGCAATAAATGACTCCCAGAGTCACTCTTCCCTAGTGTTTGCTGCATGCTATAGGATCTGCTAGCTCTTCCTCATCTCCCCTTCTGATCCAGACTTCCCCGACAGCATCGCTTCCCGTGCTGGCCTGACGAGCTGAAGAGAAGAAAGGCCTGCCCCAGTGTCTAAGAGCTGTGCAACAGCCAGAGTGCTGCAGGCTGATGTGACAGTGGGGGTACAAGCAGTAGGGTGGGGGCTTTTTCTATGGATGAACTATGATCCGCAGTTTAGTGTCATCACATTTTCTATCTCTTACTGATTCTGTTGTTAGTGCCATTCCCTAATGCGGTCATGAGCATGTTCCTACATTCCTCTGGTATAATACTGAGAAATGTGATGCTCTGTGGTTTTAGTTCCTGTAATGAGGCAGTTATCCTCACACACAAAATTTGTAATTATACAAGACTATACTGTCTTACTGGCAACTAATAAGAATTCTCTGTTGAAATGATATTACTTTATTACACATCATTAACATAAAACATCAAATCTAGCATGAGAGTTTTTTTTATATGAAAAATGAGCCTACTTCTGTAAGTAAAAGCAACAAAATTACAGCAATTTTAGTACCAGTATTTTAATATATTTTAGTTAATGTGGCATGGTCAGAGGTTTTTCCATATAAAAATCACAAAACAGGAATCCTCCCTTTAAAAAATATCAGTGACCATCAATTTTGTCCTCTGCATTTATTATGCAGACTAAATAAAATTTAAAAAATATTATATGTCAAAGGGTTTTGGGGTTGAACTTACGGTACTAAGTTCATATTTTTCTCTATATCCTTAGAGCACAGGGTACACATCACAACTAATTCACTCTCCTCCACCACTAAATAAGTGATATTATTGTCATATTGCATATGGTTAAACTGAGACAAGGAATTCAATTCCTCCTGGCCAGACAGTAAAATGTTGGTGCTGGGATGAGGACACAGGGCTCTTTGGAGCAGGGTGAATATCAGGATATCACATTTGTTTCTCATTTACATGCTAGGTTTGAAAGTTTCTAAACTAGATAATATGTAGGTTTTCATCAGCGACCTGTAGGAGACATTGGTGAAATCAAGCCACAGTTAGCAAGGTACCTACCTGTTCCTTGACAATATTATGACGTTGGCAACATACAAAACTGATGTGAGGGTAGCATTCCCTTGGCAGCACACTAAATATGCTGCAAGACACAAAACCGATGAGTATAATTTGCAAATGTGTATGGAGAATCAGTCTTGACAGTTTTGTTTACAAAGGCAGGCAGCTATTCGCTGATAAGAGATATGACATGCTATTCATCTTGCTACTAAGCCAAAGGGATTGCAACTATGATAACAAACTGTTAGATTTGATTGTTGGAATGCTTATGCAACGTTAGTAATAAAGGGTGTATAAAAGCATATCTCATTTGTTCTTGGGCAATCATATGGTATTTCTTATAATAATTTTCCTGGGACACTTAAAAGGACAAGCTAATTAAAGAAAAGATATCTGTCTGGCTCGGCTTTAATGGGTCTGTGTTCTCTAAGTAGATGTATGTAGGAAACAGGAGCAGACGTGTCTTTATTTCTCTGCTTGCATGGGTTGAGACAGGATGTCAAGTGACACAGTCATGGTCTCACATCTTTCAGTTCCTTCATTTTGGCTGGTGTTACCTCCACACACCTTCCAAAACTGGAAAATAAACAGTCCTAAAGATAGGACAAGGGTAATGGCTTTAAACTGAAAGAGTGTATGTTTAGATTAGATAAGGAAGAAATTCTTCACTATGAGGGTGGTGAAACACAAGAACAGGTTCCTATCTCTGAAGATTTTCAAGGCCAGGTTGGATTGGGCTCTGAGCAACCTTGTCTACTGGAAGGTATCCCTGCTTATGGCAGCGGGGCTGGAATTGGATGACCTTAAGGGTCTCTTCCAACATAAGCCATTAGATGATTCCAAGTACTGCTGAAATCTTCATGAAGCTGAGGAGGAGGTTTCTGGCTTGTTCATTCCTATTATTGAGCACCAGAAGAATGGGTCAGCATGACTAACACCTCTCCTTTGTCATAAGCCCCCAGCTTCAAACAATACTGAGAAAACACTTTTCCCAGCACTCCTAAATACCTGCACCATTTATAGCCTCCAGTAAAATGTTGCTCACACATTTTCTACAAAGCTTATGATCAAAGTGAAAAAAACCCCCAAACTTTTATATAATACTCTCCAAAGCAAATAGAGGACTAGAGATCTCAGCCATTTTTTTGAGAAATATTCCTCACTGAGCTTTGTTGAATGTGCACATACAACTCAATAACGTGCAGACATGGGCTGATCCAGCTGTGATGGCTATAGTGCTTTTGTCTGGCCATGTCACTCCCATCTTAGCAGGCACAGCTGGGGTGATGGCTGGACAGTCTGAGTAGGCAGACCAGGTTGACCATCAGAGATGATACACATGCCTCACCAATGGATTTAACCAAGGCCAAGTCCACTAAAACACTTGGTGAGGGTGTAGCTGCTGCAAGTTGCAGCTTGGGCTATGGAGCTTGTCTCTGACCCCAGCTCGTACCTCCTGGTCAGTAGACTGGACAGAATATTTACAAGGATAAATATTATACAGCCTTATGGGGGCAGGTAGGAAGACTACACCACTCAGTACTTGAGTTGCTGTGGCTAATTCAGCCTGAGTACTGCAGGAATTCAGGCAGCAGCCTGCATTTTTTAACGTATTTGAGCATTACACATAAGTCTACACAAGGAAGACATATCAAAACCCCAAACTTTCCACAGCAGGGATTTTAGAACTAACAAGTGGCTTTGTTCTCATTCCCGCAGTTACAGGTGACTTTGTGAATAGCATATACTGTGCCAAACTACAACTGAAATCCTCTTTGAATGCAAGCAGGCCTTCGGTTTAGCAGCAGCTGTGAGATGGAGACTTACTATTAATGGCAGATTCAAGTAGCGTGAACAATAACGAGGCTCTGTTTAAGGTGAACACAGCTTGTCTTCATTAGAACTGGACCTTGAGAACCTGTGTTAATTAACACAATTTTAAGTGGTGTCAGCTGTTTCTGAGTAAAGCTATTGATTAGAGCAACAAATGCTTTATTCTTGGTCTTATAAGAATATGGATTTAGGAAGAGACTTATCAGTAGGCGGGGTTTTAGTTTTCTTATCTCAGAACCTTTTGAAAGTTGTGAAATATTTTAATGGACCGAGAGGATAAATGCATTTTTTAATAATCTGTTATTTGGAAAGCACAAAGAAGAAATCAGTCTGGATTGTGATGATTTTATGTTCATTTCCAGGGGTTCTTGACTTAGTTCCAGACAACACAATTTCTTATGCACAATTTTTACTCCTATTTAGCAGCCTTATTGAACGAGTTTAATTAGGTACATGTATGTTTATGAAATTAGTTTCTTGTCTTAGATATGATTTATAAATTGGGGGTTACAGTGTTTTAGAATACAAAGGTTTGTGTATGAGGATAATTACTTAATGTACCCTTAAACATCATCTCAGGGCCAGGGTGCCAGTTTCGTCAAAGGGATCTGGCACGTGATAAAGTCCATGGGTGTTCATGATGAGCTCAAGGCTGCAGCTTGCCTTCCAGTGGGAGAACCTCTCACCACTGCTTCCATGCAGTCATCTGTCTGAGGCTTCTGTCAGTAGTCTTGACAGTGAGAACAAAGACCATATTTTAGCAGATATATTAAAATTTGAGGTATTAATTGTTTTTTGTGCCATACTTCTTCCCAGGGGCAGCAACTGCACAGTGTGGCATAATTTAATAAAGCCATCCATCATCTGATGCCTGGGTGTGAAAAACTTACCAGGTACTACTGTAACAAACAACTCTGTAGTTCTTGTTTTGTCAGAGAGGGCACAACAGAACTGCTATAGATGCGCCTGGGCTTTACCAAAAGTCTGTATATTGAAGTTAAAATATTGATAAGCCTCTGTTTTGACTAGGAATTGAGAAATTTTCTGGCCAGAACAGGTCACCTAATCTCACATTAGAGTTGTATTTACCTACTCCTCCCCTTACTACGTACATCCAGCCTAAAGAATGAAGGGCACAATGCACATCCTGTAAAAGCTGACCACAAGAGGTGGGATGCCTGTGGATTGAACACGTGACAAATGACCACGCCACTGTGTGGCAGAGGTCCCATTCGGCAAACGCTGCAGGGCTGACGTTTGGCTTCTGGCCCTAGTGCATAATGCAGCAAGCAGATCTCGATAGCACCTAGGATGCAGGATGTATCTTACACCTCTAGCACACTGGCTTTACTCAAGGCTGCCTGATGTCTTAGGCAATCTTATTCATGCTTACTACACTGTTTTACATTTTCAGACTTTTCAGCCCCAAGCACATAATTTTTTAATTTTAGGATGAAACAAAAACGTTATTCCCCCTACAACACAGCTACAGGAGTAAAGGTTCAAATTCACATACTTTTCATTCCCTTTTTCTGATGCTGCTATGCTAACACGTGCAAAAAGCAGAAGGTCCACGTGGGTAATGTGGAAGAGCTCACATGCCACAGGTTCCTCTCCTTCCTCAGTTACCTCATGGACTACGCAGAAAATTTCTATCTAACAACTAGGGGAACTGATAAATCACCTGCTTCTTTGGAGCACAAAAATACACCATAGTCTGGTATTAAACTTGAGGAGCTGGCTTAGCATCTAAAGCCCTGTGCTACTCTGCCCCTCTCAGTCTGGGAAGCAGAACTCTGCATAGAGAGAGCTCCCAGGTGGGATCTTTTAACTGCTGCGGCTTAACGAACATTATGTGAAAAGACTTTTTAAAGGAGGCTGCTTAGAGTTTACTCCTCGTTTTAACAACCCTAGCATAGACTAGTTTTGTCGCTGGCTTCTTAAAAGATCACTTGTGGATATACAATGACTGTTCATTCCACCTCTACGCAAACGACCAAAGTCTAACTACCCTTCAGGGAAGGCCTCATACAAGGGTATTTCTGTCATTTTCTTCTAACTTAGATGTGAATGAGGGGAAATCCTCCCCCTTCTACTGTTTTAACTGGCATGACAGGACTGCATTCGTTGACCTCATGTACCTGAACGGAATGACTAAACAGGTAAGCTTGGAGGAGATTTATAGGACGAGCACTAAAGTACTGTGAAGAAGGAAAAAAAAAAAAATAAAAAAAGAGAGCTTTGAGAAGGTTACCTTAACTAGACATGTAAATCAATAAGCAACTGAGTAGCTACGTTTGAAAGAAAATCTGTGACCTACCACAGAAAATGGGGCAAAGGTGTACACGAAATTCGTTTTTCAATGCTTCTTGGTTGCTGCCAAGCACAGAATACTAAGAAACCAATCTTCCAATCTTCGCGATGCCATCTACCCTGAGCAATAAAAAACCCACCCTTAATTTAACAGGAGTCACCAGTCAGCTCCTGAGGCATAAACAGGCAGCTGAAGCACCGCGCGTAGGCTGACTTCAGTGCTGGATGCCGAGCAGCGTTTGGCACAGGTGCAGGAGTTTTCATCACAGACCCAAATTAACTCCGGTGAAGTTGCTCCGCGCCTGCCAGTGCCGGAGGAACAATCTCCGTGTGGGAGAAGCGCCCAGCGTGCCACCCGGCGCCCGTCGGCCGAACAAAGGCGGCAGCGGCGGGTCCCGTTTGTGCGGCGCGGGCCGGCGAAGGGGCGAGCCCAGCGCCCGCCCCGGGCTCCCCGCCCCAGCCC